>JACDOX010000056.1:658520-703079 GCA_014549065.1 Cardinalis cardinalis
TTTTTCCCAGCATCGCTGTCGGCGTCGCTGTCCCTGGGGCTGGAAGTGCGCAGGCCCAGGTGAGAGGCAAGATCGTAACGCTGGACGTTGGACATCAGGACCCTGTTCTCATACTGGAGCTTCATCACTTTCCCACTCAGCTCATTGATTTGTGACCTGGCTGACTTCARCTCCTCTTGCAAGGTCCCACCACCCTTGGATGCTGTGTCATCCAACCAGCCTGGCTCCTGGCCCGGCTCGAACTTGAATTTGTTCAGCTCATTCGTTAGCTGCTTGTTGTGATCCTCAATTTCAGAGATTGACCTCCTCAGCAGCTCTGCTTCCTCTTCCACAAACTGCAGGTGCCTGCGTAGCTCTGTGGCTGACTCCACAGAGTCTCCGTAGGGCGAGGTAGGAATGCTTGAAATGTGGTCCCTGCTGAGACACTCTTTTTCATATTGGCACCTCATATCCTCCATCTCAGCTTTAATCCCCCTRTTCTCCACCTCCAGTTCCACTATTTTTCTGCCCAATATGTTGGCTTCCTCCTCCACCAGCTTCAAACGAAGCTTCAGCTCAGCCTCCCTGGTGCTGGGTGGGCCCCCTGCTTCTCCAGTAGGCAGGGGACTGTCCACATCTCCATAGATGGACTTGTACTTCTGGAGCTCCTGCTCCAGTTCATCCTTCTCCCTGCCCAGTTTGGCCATCTTCTTTCGCATCAGCGCTGCCTCCTCTTTGGCAAACTGGAGCTGGCACTTCAAATCAGCACTGTCCTCCTGCCAAGAATAATCACCCCCCCAGCCCAAGATTATATTACAATAGAAGAACAACCAGCAGCTTATTTTCCAAAAGCTCCACCTCCCCATCCTCTGAGCTGTATCTGTTAAGTATGCAAACAATTCACAGACAGAGCTGCGCAAACCACACAGTTGACACATTTCATGGCTTGGTCTTGGTTAAATTGGCAAAGCAGCGTGACCAGAGTTAAAGAGGGAGAAAAAAAAAGTGTGCCTGTGCAAGTTCTCAGTGATGCAAGAGTGCCAACACAATGTTTTTTCTCAAATGCTGAGCAAATTTGGTGGAAAATAATGACTCAAATGAAAAGGTTCCACGATTTGCTGGCACTTTTTGTTCCATTGACTTTTTGTTCCATTTACCTTTAATGTCACGCTTGTTCCCCTTATGCCCCATGAAACAAAGACTACTCAGATGAATTTACTCATCTTAATCTCAAATTTTGGGCTCCTTCAGCTAGAAAGCACAACAAAGGTGTGCTAAACTGCATGGTTGCCTTGAAAAGTGAAGACTTACTGTGATTTCATAATGCTGTGAAATAGACAAAACTCCTAACTTGCTTTCCAAATAGGAAACACACWGTTGTGTCTACTGCTGTTATTATTAGGACAGAGCAGATTGTGATCTCTGTTTCTGAGATGAACAACTGTTCACAAGGGAGATTGGTGAAAACATGTGAAAAAGGGAAGAAAAATTCATTAAATGGTGTTTACATCCAAATCCATCCCATGTGAAAACCTGCATTTTTCAGGAAATACCAGGGTATTGAATGACTGTTTGGGGCTTTTTGTGTGTGTTGGGCATTAAAGAGTACTGCATCTCATCTCAAATGAAAACTCCAGTGTGTATTGTGCTGAAATAAGAGACAAGGTTAAGTAAATTCTAAGCCAATGAACAATTTCTTTGCATGAATCACTTTCATGAATTGTCATGGAGATACAGGCACTTGGCCTCAAAAGAGACACATTTATCAGCATTAGCAGTATAATGGAAGGCAGRCTTTGAAAGATGATCTCCTGAGACAGCAGATTTTATCGTTGTTGGTAGGCCATGTGGACATATGTGCAATTATATATGGAAACTTCATTTCGGTCTCCAGAGCACTGTTATCTTTCACAAGCACCATTTTGTTTTAGTTCCTACTAATGGAAACCAAATTCAGAGCAAAACATGACTGACTTTAATTGTTCACCCAGATCAGGCTATGAAAAAAAAAATTACAAAACTAATTATGGCTCAGTAATCTGAGGAAATTATTTAATTTCTATAGCACAGATCCTAGCACACTGGTCTTCTATGTTATCTAGATTCATTTTGCTGCATTCTATTTACACAAATACTAATTATGACTTAATTTCAGCTGTTAATAACTGAACAGACACAAAAGTGATTGGTTGTATACATATGAACCCAGTTAGCTTTCTGATTGATKCTGCCAGCTGCATGTTGTGACTTTAAAATGCTAAATAAGAAAAGAAGTTAACTTACATGTTAAAAACATGATAGAGGCAAAAGTTAGTCAAACTTTCTGTCAATATGTGGTTTTAATTGACAACCAAGAGCCAAACACAACCAAGAGCCAAACACAACTGCAATCAGCTCATGGGTTCATTAAAATTTTGGTCATCGTGTTTCTGGCATCAGAAATATAAGTTTTAAATTAATTCAAGCAAAGTACTTATGATTGATTAGAATCAAAGCCTCTAGAAGATAGACTTTTYATCCTCTCTATTGTCTCCTTGCATACACATTTCTCTTCTTTACACATGTATTTATAAATTGCTTTTCTCTTTATAACTCAAAAGTGCAAATTAAGAATCAAATTAAAACCTGGCAAAATCCTATGCAGCCTCTACTGCAGTCACTCTGAATTTTGGTTGCTTTGGCTGGATAAGGCTGTATGATTAAAGCATCAACTTTTTCCAGGACTGTGCAACACATTACCTCTGTTTTTCCTATCATGATGAATCAGTTTATCCCAGARCTCAAGGTTTTGCTTTTAGGGAAATACAAAGATCACAAGGAAAGGTACAGCCAGACTAGTGCCACACATCGRAACCCACAGGTGGGATGATTACTCCTGGTTATTTATTTATTTATCTGTTAATAGCTGGTCTGACATTTTCTTTATTCTGTCTTTACAATCCTGCATTCTTTACCCAACTCCTTGTCTGCCTTTGGCTTCAAGAGCCCAGCTGTCTGTGGCAGTAGCTGGTGCCTTGCACCTCCCTGGCTGGAGCAATGCCTGGGTGAAGGGGCAGCCTGCCSCATTCCTCCGCTCTGCCTGGGAGCACCAGCGCCCTGCTGCCACCCTGGGGTCAGAGGCACCTCCAGCCAGACACCCACTGCCCTTCAGACAGAACAAATAACAGCACTTGGGACAATGYATTCAGAGCTTTGAAGCTTTTGAAGAAAAGGGAAAGGCTTCGATGGATTCAGGGTCAGGGCCCCAATGTTTTTGCTCAACATCACTGCACGACTCAGTGCATCTGTGGAGTTAGTGTGTTATTATTGCAGGACAAAACCACTTTTAACTCCTTTAACRGTGTCACTTTATTGCCAGGTTTTGTCTTAGCTATTATTTTTTTAAAAGGATCAGATTTTCAAGTTTTGTTTTTTCGCAAGAGCTGAAACAAGCAAGATTTTTTCATTAAACAAACACAAGCCTCATACAAAACAACAGAGCTGATGGGTGTTAATCTTGCCTACTAAATATGGATCCCATCTGGAAAGGTGAGAAAGCTCTAGATCTTCCTCACTTCCCTGCCAGGGAACATCCCATTCCCCTGACAGCATTTTTTCCAAAGGAAAAGAATGGTCAGGAGAGATTTATCAGCCAGATCTAAGCATGCCAGAAGGGTAGGACTCCAATCTTCATGCATCTGTCCCTGTGAAACTTTGTGTACAGAAATATCACTGATTTCTTGATCAGTTGAAACCAAGTAGAAACAGTGAGAGAGTGAGACACCCACACAAGCAAAGCAGAATTTTCACATATAAGGCAAACTAAAGAGAGGCCAAATCACGGAAACTAAGAATAGCTCATTATTAGTTAAATTGTGAATGAAAAGACAGGAGAGGGGGAAAAAGACAAAAGAGGGAGAATAGCCTTTCCATGGTTTTGGAGGAACAAGAGGCTCAAATCCCATGGGCTGAGTATGGGCAATGGCCTCCTGACTGTATTAAACATCCATTATGTGCATGCTTTCCTAAAATGTGTACATAGGGCAAATCATAAAGAAAGAAAAGAAGGAAMAGCAGTGTGAAGATATGACAGTCATGGTGCTCTGTCATGGATGTTGAGAGATCATTAAGGATAAATGGGAGTTAATGATTACTGATGGTGATAATTTGCATGCAATTGCACTGCGGCTCTGCATGGCACTTCAGAAGGATGTTAATGGGTAAAAAAAGCAGAAGAAAAAAGCCCAGATCCTTCCCCACCGAGTCTGCTGTCTAATTTAGACAAATGTAGAATGTGGAGATAAAGGAATGAGATGTACAGGAAATAAATTAACTTAATTATGCAATGTAAATGCATAATGTGTGAGAGATGTGATGAGAATGAAGAGCTGATCAAAAATTCCCCAATACAATATTTCTTTTCTGGCAAGAAGACACAAAGCTAGATAGAGGCCAACACCATCTCCTCTACCACCACCACCAGCGCAAGGGAACCGCCAGGCAGAAGACTGGTAAGCAATTTTGGGGTTGCAAGTCTGATGACAAGGCAGTACAACCAGTTCCCAAGCATCTGGCTGAGTGCCAGCACTCCTACCTTGCGCTGGAGAACCACTTTTCTTTGTGGTTTGCCTGGTGCCTGGTATTTTCCAAGAAGCTCCGTTTTGCAATTCTGCTGAATAAAAACTTTTTTTCTTCAATACTGCTAGAGGTGGGAGAGTGCTACTACAAATTCTGCTTTTACACAGCTTCAAGACAATCAACTTCATGGGTATTATTTACTYRGTGTGCCCTGTGGTGGGTGTGAAGTTCCAGCTAATTTTCATTACTAGCTTGCAGTAAGTAAAAACATCAGTCTTGCCACATGCTGTATGTATCTGTACACAGGTGGATGGACAGAATCTAAGTTTGAGGCCTTCCCAGTCACAAAATATATAATGGGTGTTCATTCTAGGTATTTAAGCTATCTGTCCCTGAAGAGCAGCATTTTGAACCTCCTGGGCTGTGTCTGTATCAACCCTTTTGGGCCATGCCCAGGACCTGGCAGCTGCTTGGCCAGGTCAGSCATATGCTGTGATGTGCCTTGATCTCAACCAGCAAATACCTTTGAATGGATGCCTAGGTCTGGAGACAGCTATTGGTAATATCCTAGAGTTGGGAGAAAGCCAGGACATGTACATATAGGCTGGGCTATGTTAAGATATTAGGTTATTTTTCAATCTTTTTTACCCTAAAGAGTTGGTGAAGAAAACTGAATGGCCACCTTGCAGAGGGCTGATGCAATGGTTTTCATTTCCAACCCCAAGTCCTTTGCTTGCAGGAGTTATGGTGTGTGTGTAGAGGGTAAAAGTTTTTCTCCCCGTGTGGCTTCTGGGATCGCTTCCCTTTGTTGTGAGTGGTGCTGAGCTCACACTTGGTTACTCAAGTCATTCTGTGAAGTTAATTTTGTTAATTTTGTGAAATCTTTTTAAGGCTTTCCAAAGCAAACTGTAGCTGCTCTTAATGCCTGGATTTGGGCAGAGGAAGCAAGCACGAGGATCCATTCTCCTCGCACAGTTCTGTATTTCCAGGAATGAGGAAAGGAAGGACAGTGCTGCTCACAAACCCCTATGGACACAGCTGCACCTTCATGTAGCTTCATCTGTAATTTGCATGTGTGTGGGCATGTGCATATATTTCATCTGTGTATTTTTTTGCAGAAAAACAAACTCTGACCTGGCTGACAACTTAAATAATTCTCCATAGCAAGAGCCTCATTTTAAGRTATGATTAAGCCCTGCTGGTGTCATCTTGGCCAGGACACTCAGTCTGCTGTGGCCTGGGAAAGCAGGCTGAAGTGTCCTGGCCACTGGCCAGCCCCCCAGTATGCCCACTCAGCTGCCTGCCCTATCCCCTCAAGTTCAACATATTGAAGTGATTTATTATGGTTTCTATTACAAATCAATGAACTTTAAGACTAGACAACCCCTAGGTCTCGGCTCTGTATGCTGAGCCTGCCGAGGGGGCAGCAGTGGAAGTGCATCCCTTCTCTAATGAAGGCACAATGTCCCTCCTGGCTCCTTTCCCAGCAAGGTGAAATACTATCCCCATCTCCCCGGCTATAAACAGTAACTGTGCGGGTGCTGGGAAAAGCTTTAACTCCTACAGTCAGCACAAGAAGCRGAGGAAACCAGGCAGACTGCTTTCCTGAGAAGGACTGACCAACGAGATTCCAATAAAACCCGTGTCCAAAGAGAGACTGAGCGGGCAGCTTAGGCTCTCTGAAGTACATCAGCTTTGGGGAGCACAAGTTCCTGCATCATCAGGGAGATCAAAGGAGGCTGGAGAGGTGTCACTGCAGTGTGTGAACTGCATTCCTGCCAAGACACTCATTAGAACAAAACCTTTGGCACAGTGTATAAATTTAGTTAGTCCCTAAGCTGTGATCCAATTATTTTGTGAGGCAAGGTGATTTGCTCCTCTTGTAGCAAACCTGCAGCCTCAATCAATGGATACAAGCACAATGAGCCTGAGAAGCTGCACAGTTTAGAGACTGYGCTTTTGTCCTAAATTGCTTCTACATTATCTCTGGGAGGTCTCAGTAGATTAAGGCCTAATTGCACTCAAGTTAATATACCTGATGGCCCTGTCAAAACCCATAAAAATAAATTTTGAGTTGTATCATGTGATTTTTGCTCAAAGTTGCATGTTCATGGAAACCATACCTGGGTAAATGTCTTTTTTTCTTTGTGGATTTCTCTGCTGCCCCTCCTCTTCAGGGAACTCTGCAACAGAAGCAACACTGTGTTATTGATAAGCTAATTACAAAGCCTGCAAGTCTGGCAGGTTTCACCACTATACAACTAATTAAGGAGAGAGAAAGAAAGAAAGAAAGAATATTCTCTTGAACAGCTGGGGATTTAATTTTTCATAATAATCCTTAAAAGAACAARATGATCAGGCCCTTGTCGGAGAATCTTTTAATGCCCAAAATTTCCYACCAAAACAAGGAATAAAATTAGTTAAAACTTCACAGAGGGGGGAACATTCCCCCCCCCCCTCCTTTTCTTCTATGGACCACCACAATTTTTGGCTAAACTTTCTTTTTGCATGGGGCAGTGATTCATGTTTGATTAATCCAGGGCAGAAGTCCAAGGGTCTTACTCATAGTTGATGTGAAACACGTGGTGGAAACCTCAGAGGAAAGCAACTCCCCAAAAAGTAGGCAAGGACATGCACATTTAAGCAATGTGGCATAACATTATTTGTTTATTTAGCAAACATACTGAGGAGCTCAGATAATTTTCCARGTATTTTTGAATTTACTTCATAAACCAGATTTTATTTCTTTTGCAAATCCTTATATCCCTCTATAAGCAAATATTTTTAAGACATGGAAATGATGTCATCATSACTGCTTCACTGAGAAACCTCTCATTTCCCAAATGGAAAAGCACAGTTTTCCTGAGAAGTGAGAGGTAGAGCACCATCAGGATGTTACCAATGTTTACTTGTGTGTCAGGAGTGGTTTCCAAACCAGTGTGAGCTGGACTTATTTAGAAATGGCATTAATTTGATACTTATCAGGTTGAGGGGATCAATAGTTATCAGAGAAAAAAAGGCAGAAAGCTGGGAACTGCAGAGTTTGAATTCAAAGCAGGCCSTGTTGCTCTATCTGTGCCCAGAGCCTGAAGGCTGATAGTCCCCAGATCACCCCGACATTCTGGCCTCTTTTATTCATTACTTCTGTTTATATTTGCTCTGTGGAGGACAATTTTCAGCTGAAGTAAAGCCTGGGCTGTCATGGTTTGCCCACAGTTGGCAGGATGGGTTGCCCTGCTGCTCTGGTCCATGTGGTGGAGCAGTGTCCCTGGACCAGTGCCTGCTCCCATGTCAGGTGGGCTACATCCCAGTCTCTGTAACCCACACTGACCCAGCACTGCAAACCAGGAGCAAAAAGGAAGGGACAGGAGGGAGAGGCATCCTGTTAATTAGCTAAGTCCAGCCTCGTGCCCAGCMATGAGCTGGCAGAAAACACGATGTGAGCTCGGGGACCAGCACAAACACCACACACAAATCTGAAACAAAAGCTTTCTCTAGCTTTGTGGTTTCTGCCTGTTCAGCTATGCTGCTCCTGCACATTATAATTATTGCGCACGAAGACAAATCTCTCCTTCTACTCTTTGTTATACACAGATAAGTAGTTAAAGCCCATTCATACACAGCACCATATGCCCAAGACATACTACAGTTTATTTTTGCTAATCTGCTCTCTACTTTAATCCAGTGATTTCCTATAACTAATGAAGCTGAGTAAGAGAAATGTCTTTTTCTGGATACTGAAACAGTTCAATAAAAAAAGACTTTAAACACTAAAATCATCACATGAAAACCTGTTACACAAGCTTAGGCAGGATAAACAGTTACTGTTTTCTCTCCCTTTTTTTTTTTTTTTAGTGTGGTGTTATTCTAGAAGCAGATATGTAACTGAAAGCAATCACCAGTCAGCAGCATCACTCCCRGGCAAGCAAGAGGGGTCATTCTGGTTGAAGAGAGATGCGGCATAGCCCTGGTCCTCACATGTGACTTCTTTTCTATGTGACTTCAAGCAAGAGCAACTTGAGTGAAAGGAGGTTGTCTGGATGCTGCATTTAATTTGTAAGCCCTTAGAGTCAGAGATGAGGCTATCAACTTCTGTAGAGGCCTCAATGCCCAGTTGTAGCAAGTAGCTACTCATCATGCTAGAAATGAAAAGCTTTTTGCCAAATGCTAAAAACCTCTTGCTCTTACCTGTAGGCAAAAGGTTACACTTAGACACCTCCAGCTTGAGAAGCTAGGGGACAAAAACAGGTGGGCTGTGGTGTGCAAGATAAAGTAATAAAGACTTTGCTGTGTAGTATGGGACAATACTTGGAAAACAAGGGGAAGGGAGTTAAAATTAAGGTAGATGACATGGATGACAGGCTGAGAAACGGGTAGGTAGCAATCCAGCTTTGGAAACTGTAAGCTCCACTCCTCACTGAAACAATTAATTTCACAGATCCAGACTAACAGGTTTGTAACATATTGCCTTAGATGAGGCCTCATTTTAAGCATTTTCACACTGTGCCATTTGGATTTGCATAAGAACAACTTTGTAATCAGTGCTCAGGTGGGAGCTTCGTATTTCCATAAGGCAGAGACTCAACCTTAGGCTGAGTCTGTCCTCAGTGTAAGAAAAAGATGGGAACATTTACCTTTGGGGACTGACAGTGGATTACAGGGAGAAACTTCCCTCACATGTATCAGTGGAGGACTTGAACACAAGCATGGCAACAAGGCACTGCCTGCCYATAACCCCCTAGCCCTACATGAAAACAAGGCAGTATCTCCATTTCAGCACTATGGGACCAGGCTGCACTTGTGCATGAAACACCAACCAACACCAATACAGCTGCTGTTTTAGCTGGGCTAGGGGCAGAGGCTGCTGCTGCTAAAAGTAGGGGAATGTGCTACRAGCTGAAATTATTTAAAATTCAAAATGGTCCAATAAATGAGCATTTCTCTTTGATGTACAGGAGATTGGCATCAGAAGCTGATATGAATTAATGCTAGAAGGAACATTTCTATACTACTTTCTATACTCAAGAGAYCAGCCAGGGTTGGCTGTCTACCAAGAAGTCTTTCAATGATGGTTAAACAAGATTTTATTAGTCCTTTGGTTAACAGAGTCTCTGAAGGGAGTGGTTACTTGTGCAGACATTTCCTACCTCTACAGTTTCACTGCAATTTACTGATGGACCTCTTGGCTACCAAAAAGAGCTGAAGTATGGAGGCCCAGTGTTTTAAAAGTTAAACTTCCTAAAAGATTTTTGGGTGTAGGGATTACAGTATTAACAGTGAGAAGAGACACAATGGTTTTTACTTTCCCTAGGAGCCTAGCAGGGATGGGAAGAGGTAATTTGCCTTTTCTGGTGAATTCCATTTTTACCAGGTCAAAGAAGAGCCCTGCAAACTGAGCAGTGAAAGTGAGCAGTGAAACCCACATGGGGGACAGCAAGCAGGAGTCAATGCACTGGAACTGGTGGTTGAGCAAAATACGGAAATAAAATTTGAGTTAAGAGCAATTGTGCATGTAAGCACATGATAGACTTCAAGTTTTCATACTGAAGCAAGTGCAGAGTAGGATGAGAATAGAGCTGCAAACAGGCGTTGGTAGAGAAGGATTTGGAAAATGAGAGAACCAAGAGTCCCTAAGAGCTGCCATCCTGTCACTTTATTCACTGCTGCTGAGAGGAGCAAGTAATTTGGGTGGCAGTCTGACATCTGCAGGCAAGCGTGGGCTTGCTATCATATGTGCATCAAACTGAACCTGCAAAATTCAGTAGCCAGTCACTGAAGTGACAATGTCTGCAACTCAAAAACAGAGAGGCTGGGTTGGAAAGTCCAGCCCTGAAGGCAGTTTCTATTATTGTGATGTGTGAGGAATTATACACCAGCATCACTGGYGCTTATGAGCTGTATAAATAAGGTTCTGTGCCAGTGATGGTTTGCTACTGATTGCTTTGAAATGGATAATCACAATTTTCATTTGCATGCATTAGAAGATACTGCCTGTGAGGGACCTGACAGTATTTTAAAAAATTATGCACAATTGACTGAATCCACTTGCTCCAAATCCAGCAGTAGGTGATGCAGACCACTTGCAGATTACCAGGAACTGCARGGCCAACAGCTTCAGAGCTGCACATTGGCATTTCATACCAAGAGCTAAATTCTTGCTAGCTGTTGGGGCCTCTCATGTTCAAGAATGAGCAAACCRTCCAGAGAGACATAATTTCTGCCCCACAGAATGTGACTCATCAAGACATCCTGCCAATGGACCGACTTTTTCATAGCACTTGCTCTCCAAGAAACACCAGTGGTTTAAATGAAGCTTGGCATCTATGAGAATCAGAAGAAAACCAGATCTTCTTGTTAACAGATGGTCAGAGGGTGGATTTATCCCCAAGAGATGTAAACCAGYGTTCATTAACTGCACCACTAATCAGGGACACTTCACTGCGAGCGTTTTCCAGGCACTGTGCAGGAYAGCACAAGAAGATTCTGTCAGGAGATGAAAAAGGATGGGGATCTCCATGTTCCTTCTCCAGCAAACCCCCTCCACACAAATGAAGTTCTGATGGCCACTGTAGGCTGTTTTCCTCTTAACTTTTTGCAGCTTTGGACTTGCCAGACCCTGACACTGAGGACATGCATGACTCTCCTTCACCTCACTGTTTTAGTGCTCTCCCCATTTGTCCAGTCTTGCAGATAAAGGAAAAAACCCTTTGTGCAGAGGTCTGACACTCTTAAATCACTGGTGAATAAACTCTTCTAAGAAGAAAAAAGTATGTCCTGGACAATGACCAGAACCTGTTTCTTTAGAAAGGCCCGATTTCAGCTATCACAATGCACTGTCCTTAATTKTTACCAGCCCATTTGGGAAAAGGAAGCATTTCCCATTTCTGTAACAATATCCTTTATTTAAGGTAGGACAGGGTGACTTTCCATTCTTTCTTTAGGCCTGAAGTGTCTCTAAGTCCCAAGTGTTTGACTGAAGATCTGCTTTGCTGCCATCCCATTCTTCTGTATTTCAACTGCTGCGCAGTGAAAGTACAGCTTTTTCATTGTGAACTCTTGTACATATCTACAGGATGGTTAATGGAAAGTACAATGAAATTCTAATTGCTTTTCAATTGCTGTAGGCCCTTGACAAAGATATCTCACCAACCCCTGATAAAGCTGGGCTTGACGCAAGTGATCTGTATCTCCATTCATTCCYGTGTACGTTTCCTTTGCTAGAAACCTCTAAATACCGTGATACTCATCATTCACATGACCTAGCAAAGCAAGCTATGTCTGAAATATCATAAGCATTACAATTCARGATAAAAGACATCCCTTGAGTAAAAGAGCAGCAAAGCACACTAGCTTTCAGCACCAGCTTAAATTTCCCTAACGCTGCACTACKCTATTGTGCTCAGCTTATGAATAGGAGCCTCTTTCTTTTGCCTCTCACTATGARCACAGCACACTGTCTGTCTCATGTGGCTTCCTGGTACCCTTCACATGCAGGCTGTGATATTAGCTGCCTTGGTGTTTACAAATAATATGGTGTGACAGGTCTGGGAGCATGCTGGGGRGGGAAGCAGCAGGGTTACACCTGCTGTCTGAAGCCCTGGAAGGTTAGACAGCAGCTCTTGGGAGGATGGGAGACAGCTGGGCTGGCTCTGTGTTYAGCTCACAACACTGAGCCATTTCACTTAACATTTGATCAGTGGAGGTTGATATGGGGACCATAAACCAATATAATAATTCTTATTAATAAAATAATTACTAAATAATTACAGAAATAATTGGTAAAAGATATAGCCCAGTGATACAATAATTGTTATCAACATAATAAAATAAATCCTGCAACAGACAGCTGAGATCCTAACCACTAGCGTGTATCACTGTCTTACTGTGTTCTGCCCAAACATCTCCTAGCAACTTGCTAAATTCATTAAAATATATTTTAAAGTTCCTGTCTGTCCCATTTTTAAGATGTAATTTTATTACAATTTTATTACTTTTGTCACAATACATAAAGAAAATTATAACACACTGAGATCAGACTTCTCTTTCTTAGGAGGGGGTCTTATTTCGGGCGAAGGAAACAGGAAAGAAGCCAGGTAGATTGTGGGAGTGATGGGGTTTGCACGGTCGGGACAAACGGAGAYGAGAGATTTTTGCAGCTAGGTTAGGAACTTGAGGTTTATTGCAAAGGGCGGGGGTGCAGGGCTTTGCTGAGAGCTGCCAGCYGCAGCTCAGAGCAGGCTTGGGAGAAGAGAGCAGTAGAGCGTGAGAGTAGAAGGCAAGAGTTAAGAGTAAGAGGAAGAGAAGAGAAGAGAAGTACAGTAAAAGGTGGCTGAAGTTCTTGTTACAATACAATAAATTATCTTTTGTGTTGAATAAAAGAGATTACCTTCAGCTAGCATGCCATTGTTTTCYCGTTGTTCAGTAACTAAAGAATCTCAAAAGTTGCTTTCATTTAATCTCGCTTATAGTTTCTATATTCTCAAAATCTTTTGCCAAGCAATCATATTTATAAAGCTTTCTCGTTTCATCCATCCCAACAGTAGATGAYTGCAGACAGTGCTGCTTTTTCCTCTCCTGCTACACTAGCAGAGCGACACTGATGTGCCAGGAGCAGACATCCCTCCGAATGGGGATGAACCTCATCACCCTTCCACTTGTGCAGCTGTTAAATGTGAGCTCTGCACAGCACACTGTGCCCGTTTCTTCACCCTGCACCACTGGCAYGTGTGCTAACCCTCTGCCTGGGCACCTCCTGAGCCTGAGGAGGGAACCACTGCCACCACATYTCTCAAATCCTGCCAGGCAGGAGCAGCATCCACGCCAACCACAGCAGCAGGCTGCTGCCAGCCCTCTGCTGCTCCAGCTCCCACCACACTGTGCCTGGAATGCCCATAGTAACCACCACTAGGACCACTCGCCCTCTTCTCCCCACTGGCACAGGAGGCAGGAGCAGCACCCCAAATTCCTCTACACCAGCTGAGCTGCAGGGACTGAGCACCAGGCTGCAAAAGGGAGCCATGTCAACCYGCACCCCTTTGGGAAAGAACTTGTGGAAGAGTCAGGCTTAATCCTAGTGGTATGTGCTGCACTGACACTGCCTGAGCCCTCTAATTACCTCGTTAGTGTAATCCCCCAGCAGACAGCCCGTGAAAAATGTTCTGGGCACTATGTACACACAGAAACAGACCTGTCCTGGAACAACTTGGCAACAGGAATGGTGCTCATAGTCAGCCACGAAACCCCACAGAAAGACACATGCCTGGTGCTCATAGCCYAGGCAACACCTCAGCATGTCCAGAGGGAAACAGCATCTCTCACTGTGAGGGCAGGCACCCTGCCAGCCCCTTGGCCWGCAGTGGCAGTTTGGGCTCACTTCTCCACCTCTCTGGACAAAACAGAGGTTATAAAACTCTCTGAGAAGATGAAACAACTTGTACAAACATTTTAAAGACTTCTTCTTCTCTCTTGTGATGATTCTTACTGCAGTAGTCTGAGYAAAATAGACAAGTGCTGGAAAAAGCCTCCCCTGACATACCTGCCCTGCCATCCACCATCCACCTGGCACTGCTTAGCATCAGCTGCTCACCCAGTGCTAAATGTAAACTGCCTGAAAACAGAGGCTGACTGGCCTTCCCTCCTGTTCTCCATGAAAAAAGTGCTTCCCCAGAATGCTTTACTGAATGGGACTGCAGGCCAGGCAGTGGTCAGAGATGGTATTGGGAGTTTGCACTCCTAAAGGAAGACAGTATGAGAGCATCTGTTGATGGCCACTGCACAGCCCGTAACACAGCTGACCCATTACAAGTATAAATGTTGTTTGTTTGTTTTTCCAGCAGAAGGGTAAGTAAGCAGTGTCTACACAGGGCATAGAATCTGCAGGTGTCTACACAGGGAATAGACACCTACTGTCCAGTTGCAGAGGTAGAGTCYGCTAATTCTCTGCACCAACACCTTTTAGAAAGTAATACTATGTAGCTAGCAATCCCCTTATCAGGACAGACTTCCCGAGGACTGGAGGAACAAGAGGACTGGAGGACTGGAGAGTTTGACAGTAAGGGGACAAAGCAGAACTAGACCTGATTTGGACAATGCTGATAAAGGGGAGGAGAGGAGCTGAGTAAAGCTCCATGCCTATACTAGGTCAGGAGGTTACTGCAAGCATTTACAAAACTGRGAGAGGGAGAAAACACACAGCTCTGCAACCTCTGTAGTGTTCAAGGTGTGGGCCTAAAGAGCAAATATCACATAACCTAGAAAAAAGAAGATTWTTGGAAGTCTTTTTGCAGAGAAAGATATTCACACCTGCACAACAGCTGTGCTGTCCACACTAATAGATCAACAGCCACAGGATTGTTCTTTACATTGGGGACAGAAAGGAAAATTTTCCTTGAGCAGACAACTGTGAGTACAAGCATCTTCAATCTCCTCTGGATTAGAACAATTTGCTGTTTCTATGAAGTGTTAAATGAAATTCTAAAGAAGCAGGGAGATTAAAGGCCAACTTCAATGATCCCCAACAAATATATCCCAGACAGTCTTTGTAATCCTTGGTTGCCCTTCTATTATTTCACCATTTTAAGGATATTGCACTCTGAAAAGAGGGTTTATAAAAATAGAGCAAAAAGACAGCAAATTCACATTTGGATAGCTGCTGACATTTTTGAACTTTGGATAGCTGCTACCTGCGGTGCACTTTCCTATAGATCATTCAATGCATACACCAATTTACTGTCAGGTAATGGGTCACCCCCAAGATGTTCATATTCAGCAAGCCATAGGAGCCACAGTTCAAGCCCAAATAAAGAYAGTTCTGCTACAATGAACAAGGCCATCAATTACAGGAATGAAATTCAAGCCAGAGTGTAGCTCTTCTAACTAAGAAACAGTGAAAGCAGGCCAGGCACAAGAGACAAGAAGGGGACAGAGCTCCTCCAAGCATGTCAGTGCAATGTCCACCCACTCTCCCAGCATATTCTGTGAAGGAAGAGTTGCCCTCATGGGAGAAAAGTGCTAGGCTACCTAAGTGCCAAAAAGTGCTAGGCTACCTAAGTGAAGCTGGAAATGGACAGGAGGGAAAGAAATTGTTAGGAGAGCATATAATTGCAAAATCTGCAGTTCCTTAGTGAAACCAGTCTACAAAGATGTGTCAGCAGCAACCCWGTAAATATCAAATGAAAAACTCCACATGATTGATATAACTTCACAAAAATGTGCTTAGAAAGGAGTATGACAAGCCCAAGTGGGAACACAGTGCTTCAAGCATCGAAATTAAAAATGCACAGAAAAATTATTAATATTCCATAAATGCTAACAGCTAAACTGTTGTGAAGCATGATTCTGAGGCGACCTCAACCTGTGCAGGTATTTGAGTTACCCTTAACTATTTTGCCAGCTCCTGGGGCTGGATTGTGATTGCCTGGGAATCTCTTCTGRTTGCCTCTGGGGAGCTGGGTTGGCTCTGTAAGCGTGCAGGGGCTGCTCTCTCTCATGCTACTGCTGCTTTGAAGCCTAAAATGAGCTGCCTCAAGCTCCTTGCTGGGATTCAGGGTCTCTGCCTCGGGATACAGAAGGCTGCCCTGACTCTGTGGACAAAAGTACAAAATTAAAGACAAATTGTGCATTACTGGGTGTTACGTGGGGAAGCCAGACCCAGGAGAGGTTTTCAAAGGTCTCAGACCTCTGAGAGATGGGAGAAAGCAGGGCTTGGCATAATGCTTCTTGGTTTGCTCTGCAGCTCCTGGGAAGGACAGACAGCTTTTCCATGCCTTGACAGGGGAGCTGGCTGCCCTGAGCCTCTCCATTTCACTGCCGCAGTCCTTCAAAGAGCTGGTTTCTGAGGAGGCAATGGTCTCAGCGCTTGCCCAAAGGAGCAATTCACAGCTTCAACTTTGTTGCATCCATCCCTCTCTAAATGCRCCCTATTGGGGGAACTAAGTCCTGTACTTTGTTTTGATACAAATTTGTTACAAATGACAATGTTTCATCTGTTTTCTTTTTCAGCGCAGAACAGAGGAAAAAAGAGGACGACCCGTTTATATCCCCTTAAATGTGGAAAATAATTAGTTTCCAGACTTATCTGAGAACTCATCCCACTGTTTTCCTCTCTGCCTTTCTTGCTAATATCAAAACAAACATAAGAAGCCTAAAATAGTAACATGGGTGTGCTTAAAAAAAAAAACAAACCCAATCCACCAAAGAAAATAATAATCATACCACATTTGCATGCTCTTGTGTGGGGTGAGCTGGAGTCACAGAGCCAGGGCTGGTTTCAGGATCTGCTTCTGGATAAGAAGCCTTCTACCCTCCAGAAACTGTGCAAAGTCCCCACAGCCATGGTCACCACAGTCCCAAGACAAGGCAGCGAGCAGGAAGGGACCAGGTCTGCACTGCTAGGCAGCTTGGGAAACTTGTACCGTTCCTCCTCTTTTGAGGGAATGAATATGTAGCCCCAGTCACACTGCACATGGTACTTTTATTATGAAATTATCATGAAAACAAATGAAGACTGACAGCTATTGGGTCCAACCCCAAGTAYAGAATAAAATATGAAAAAGGTGAGCAGCACTGTTGACTTCACCAGTCCCTGAAAAATGATGCCAGTCAGTRCGTCCTTGGTTGTAACCACACACCAAAACACGTGGGAAGAGCTTACGGATCCCTTTGCAGAGCTTGCTGTTGTTGCTGCCTAGTGAAAGGTTTCTGAAGATGATTTGCAAACCAGCTTCTGAAAAGTCATTTTTAGACTGTAACTCCAAAGACCTTCTAATCTCTGTGCACTTCTCATGCTGAAGCACATCAGAGCAGGAACATCCTGATGTGCTTTGTATTTGATTTGCCTACTCCTAGGAACTGCTTCATATGTGGAAAGCTTTGCAAAGCATTCAGGTAGAGCAAAGCAGCTCCTGCTGGGGACTGCAGGCTGGGAAGATAATCAGGGGAAATACCCTTTTGTTATACTTTTAAACCAAACCAGAAAGTAGCACTTTGATTTTCTTACTATAAATCAGAATATGAAGAACAGGATTTTACCATATACAAATGGGTAAATACCAGATACCAGAGTGGAAATTAATTCTCTGCCAAAATCATACCCATCTCTACTTCTTTAATGCCTTTTAAAAAACCAAAAAGTCTCACATTTTCATTAACTWCAGTGAGGCTTGGACTAAGGCCTCAGGCAGCATAAGGCTCTCATTGTCTCCTCTGAAACAGGAGTTTGTAGGAGACCAGGCATCATTCAGGAGTTGCTGCAGAGAGCTATCTAATTAGGAACAACTAATCCACGATTACTGTTGTTCTGCTGCGATTAAAAGTGAGGCAGCAGGGATGCCTGATGAAAGGAAGCGATCAGGTCACATCCTGAAGCCCTACCAAGGTCTGACAGGCGAGGACACAAATCTGGGGTTATTCTACAGAGCCTGAAGAAAAAGCAAGCGCAGACTTGGTAAGGGACTTGATAAATCTTCACCTTTTTTCTCTGACTAGCAAAGAAAAGCAAAAAGGGAAAAGAAGAAGGAAAACTTCAAACCATGAGCTAAATATTCTTTCTCTACCACTGGTCAATGCAAGAACTCACAAAAAGCTTTTACTCTCCCAGGAATTACAAAATGGAAATGCCTGGGCTAGATCAGTGGAAGAGCTTTTGAACTGAAACATGGCAGCTAATAGCAGAATAGGCTTTATACCAGCCTGGCTGCAGGAGAATAATGACTATGAATAATATATATGCATTAGAGTGAATAATGACAGCCCTGAAGAAGGACTGGCAGAGACCAACAATTTTTTTTAGATCATTATTTCTCAGATGACAGAAACTATTACCATGAGGAAATTATTGCACTTTTCATTTTTCTAATTAAAACACGAAAACTGCTTCTCTCTACCACTTAATTCACTGCTGGCTCTTTCTTTCTGCCTCTTTGGCCACCTGGAAAAAGCATCTCCTCGTAGGTAAACTTGTTTTTAGCTGAGGGCCCAAACTCAAAGGGTACTGCTGTGTCAGKGCTTAAAGGGAGGGCAAAAATAGCTGTGTTAAGGATTTCCACAGCAAAACAACCACATAATTTGAATTCTTGGTGGTTCTAAAGCAGGCATGTTAAGGTCACTACCTGGGTACATGCTCTGCCTACTGACCAAGAAGTAAGGGGAATAAAACTGCTTGTGGGACTGATCTTCCTGTATGCCTGCTCATGAACAGGGCAAATTTTACATGATTATAGGTTTTATGGAGGATTTTGATAAAACGTTCATTTCTAGTCTGTTCTTAGAAGTCTCAGTGTGGTGATTTTTTGCTTGTTTGAGAAACTTGAAGCCCCTGGATCCTGTTGTAAGCTCTTTTCTAAGATCCTACCAGTCATGACACCTAAAATATTGGRAGGGACAGACAAAACCACAGGCAATTAGCAGCTGGTCTCAAGCAAGGCATCACTTCCACTACTTACTTCTCCTTCCCTGGCTGCCCTACCTTGCCAGGCTCCTGAAGGGAGCTCTGAGATATACAGAAATGGAAAAGCAACCATTTTTTCTCTCTGTAAATCACTAATTGGACTCTGCTTATTTGGATCAGCAAGTGAGGAATGAAAGCCCTCAGAGATCCACAGCAGYTCTTCAAAAAAGAGCCCAAAACCAGGAAAAAAATAAAAGAAAAAATTAGAAGAAGGTAGGAAATAAATGAGGGAAAAGTTTGCAGCATACACAAAAACACCATGAAAAAATACTGACTGTTCAACACTTGCATGTCTTYAAATTCACTAAAAGGACATGAAGTTAAATAAAAAAACAAATGGATTTCAGACAGGTACACAGCRCTTTTCTTCTCCCATACACAAATATGTCCCCATGCTACTTGGCTCACCTGTCAATGCAGGAAAAGCTCTTCCTGGCCAYACCAAATGCCCTGAATGACACCCAATTTCCTAATCTGGCTTTGTTATTTTCTCCTTATTTTGCATATAACTAGAGTATGAATTTATAWCATGTTTTCATTTACATACGAAAACTGGAGAAAGCAGTTTGTGCCCCAGAAGGAGACAAAGAAACTTGGGGTAAATGTAGATGTAGAATTAGGCAAAATAAAACTCTCATTGGCATAATTATTGTTAATGACTTGGAACTGGAATTCATTAGGATGAATCCTCTTCAGATTTTGCCTATTAATTTCCCTAACTGTCAACATAAAAATGGCAGGTTTTAGCCAAATAGTCTTATAAGCCAATAGGCTTATAAGAAAATATAATAGAAATGAAAGAAATAGAATGAAAGCTTGTTGCATCTTAAATTCTCAAAGGTACAAATTATCACTTTTATTAGAAGGCATATACTTCTCCGAAATCTCCTCCCYACTTTTCAGATAATACTAATATTACTTACACTTTAGAAATARCAAATTATTGATTCTGACTGGTGCTTAGAAAATACTTAAGGTTTTTAACCTCACTTTTGCCACTGGGCTCTCTACAGCCCAGCGTACACTCTGTCACTTGTTGCTACGATTGCAGCAGTGCCTTGCAGACACTGCAAGATGAAAAAACCATTCCTTCCAAATGGTTTAGCAGGGATTCTCCTTAAAAACAAAACTTCTTGAATACCATTCAGGAATACTGAGACATAAAAAGGTTTTGGCCACAAAYGAGAGAAAAATAATATCAAAATAAAACTTAAAAACCTGATCCACCCACAACCCAAATTCAATACCCCTTTCAATTTCTGCAGAGCAAAGTGAATCTCTAGCATTCTCTGCAGCTATTCATGCTCCAAAGTGGTGCTGCTCTCATTGATGTGAGYGGTTCATTATTCTCCATGCAAGGCATCCCGCTGACCTCACCTCTGTAGGGACTGCAGAATCACAGCCCTATTATGGGCAGGCCCAATATTTATGCACACTTGTCAGATTTCACACAGCTCCTCTGAATGACATGCTCTCCTCTGGTCCTGCCTTTCTTCTCTTTAGGCTCTTCTTTCTTTCCTCTGCCCTCTAACTTCTGTGTGGCTTTTCATAGTGAGTGTGAATTTAACCAGCTCACATGGAGGACTGTTCAGCTCTCACAAGCAGCTCTGGACATGTTCATTATGACCCCAGGCTGAAATATTCAGTCACACAATAAACCTGTGAGGCCAGCCAATGCTAAGGAGCTGAGCCCAGGGTAAGGGCTGAGCCCAGGGTAAGAGCTGAGGGAGTGGAAGACTTTCTTTAAAAACTTAGCAATTACTGTCTGCAAATAGTCTGCAGAAAACACTCCAGGCCACCAACTGCTTGTAGTTCCACTAAATATTTTAAAAACRGCTTTGACAAGATTTCCTCTGAACCCACTGCTCCTCTTCCTAYTTTTTTTCTAGAAACAGTTTTCTCCATTGATGCCAGGGGGCTCTGATTTCCTTAAGAATAACAAGGCTTTAATAGCAGAAGATTGGAGATTAGAAGGAGTGCCAGGTGTCCCTRCACGCTGCATGCAGGGAGCAATGTCCCTAGTGCTGCTGTTGCATTAACACATTCCCAGCACAGAACAGCACTTCTGGATATATTTCACAGCAAGAAACTACATGGGGCCTAATGTGGGAATAAGCTCCAAAAGCAGTATTTTCCTTTTGGCTGGATTTTAACAAAGAATGCAAATGCATCTAGGCTTTTAYAGTCTGAATGTTTCTGTTCCAATCTTTGGATTCAAAAGCCTACTTTTTCTCAAACACTGATCATGAAAGGAGAACTTAAACCCAACCAGTTCTTTTCTGAATCAATATTCTGGGTACAACRGTGCAATAATGTCACCTAAGGGGTTACAGTTTTTAAGAGCATCGCTAGCTTTTACATTGTTACTTGGTTATTTCAGTCTTTTTGAAATGAAACCAAAATAACACAAAAAATGCAGTTTTGAGGTGTTTCTTMGGATACTGGCTTGGTAGTATACAGTCAGATGGCTACTGCCACATTAGAGACAGGGTGGTATTTTCAGMTTTTCTGGCAATTTTTTACTGTTTTATTTCCTTATGCTTTTTCTATTGATTTCCTATCTGTCAGTGTTTCACCTCAGAGAGATTAACTGAAATTTCAGACTCCATTGAAGCTTCTTTGTCCTCTCCCACATGACACAGTGGCTGAATATTGACAAACAAAAARGGGCAACTAGCAACAAAGTGGCCCTAGAACCCACACTGCTAATGCAAATTTCTTCAAATTATGAGCTTTAAACCTCATTATACTTGGATGTTTGTGCAAATGTGCCTGGGTYTTTGTGCACAGTTGTAAAAAGCTGCTAAATGAAGAAAAGTGATATTGATTTTTCTCTCTTCCTACAATTGGATATTTATGATGCAAACAACCCCTAAAACACATAGACTTTCTTGAAGAGCCTTGAAGAGGCTGCACAGTCAGCAGAATCCCAAAGTTCAACTGCAAAGGTCAGGCMGACACATAGAAAAAGGAAGAAAAATGTCCTGGGACTACACGCACTTTGGAGAAGAGCAAGCAGTTAACTCTGCAAGAGAAGCCACAATTTGGATTTCTTTGTAGCCCCCTAAAATGCCCCCAAAACAGATGCATCTGCTGCATGTGTTTGCAGCAAATGCAAACATGGATGTAATAAACAAGAATGCTGAGCTTTTGTTTAACACCAGTTTCTGTAGGGTCAAACTTCTAGAGTGCAGTTTGCTCATGTATGTACCTCACAGAATTTTTGCAAGGATTAAATCTTTGCAAGGATTAATCTTTAAATCTGTGTTTTGAAAAGATCTGCATATCGTATTTAGAATAACAGCTAGAGTTAAGGTCACTTGGTAACTTGCCAGGCAATAGGAATTAAAAGATAAACTGTTGWGTAATTATCTTATGCTGCATTTAGAAAAATTTTCTCTTATTATCCTGGGATAAAACCTGCATATAATTTGTCACGAATTAAAAAACACGCAAGTATTGAAAATAAATATGCCTTAGACAGTTCCACAGCTACACAAACAATAGTCACAACTTATTCCTAGATTCCRTTTGATGTTGCACCACACTGCAAACACATAAACACGTATGTCATTTCATGTTGCAGCAGTGTGATGGGTATCCTGGAAATGAGCCATGTGCATGATAYGCACAGCTGCTGCCACAGGGATGGAGTTCATTGTGTTAAACTGGGAATGTGCCAGGTTTACACCTTTCTGGTCAGTGTGTGCAGTTCTGCTCCTCTATGTAATTGATTACTGCTGTCCTCTCGAATGTGAACCATTAAATCAAAGAGAAAAGTAAAAAAGTGGCAGTAGAGATAAGGAGTTTGCCACAAAACACAACTGTTTTACAGCTCTGAGGGGCTACTTCTCAGCTGTGGCTCTGAGGTCAGAACTGCTCAGCTCTCCCTGTTTTAAGCTCTGAAAAAAGACAAGGACCTTCAAAAAGAGCAGTATGTTGAGGCCATTAAAAGAGGCAGGCATTGGTATGAAGACACAAGCAGAAAAACAGGCATGCCACAGTGGAAAAGGAGCGTGTTCTCATTGGGAACTCTGTGCATCCTTAGTGACCTCCACTTTTCAACATGAGACCATAAAGGCTGCTTTGGGTGGAGGATTTTTTTTCAAGTCACTTCCTTTCCTTATTACCAGTGGCTTCCCAACAGCTTGTAGGGTCCAACTCCCAGGGTTGGATGGGCTGCAAAGGTTAGGACACCCACAAAAAAAACAGCTCTTCATGCATGGCAAAGGTGTAGCCCGGGAAATAAAAAGTCTACAATCTGGAAACCCCCATTAGGGAAAACCCCAAGAAGAGACCAGTTGTAAGGCAAACCTAGTGACAAAAGCAAGAACAACCAGGGGTTTGTGTAAGTGGAAAGAATGGCATGACAGCAGTGGTGACTCTTGGCACTAAGAGAAAATAAACACTTAAACCACGTTTGTAGTTGGAAGTAACACTATGACCAACCATGGAATCAAGTTGCATCAGGAGAAGTTAAGACTGGACATCAGGAAAAGATTCTTCATGGAGATAGTGGTTGACCCCTGGAACAAACYCCTCAGGGAAGTGGTCATGTCACCAAGCCTGTCAGAGATCAAGGAGCATCTGGATGATACTTTTAGTAATAAAATTTAGATTTAGGTGGTCCTGTGAGGAACTGGGAATAGGACCTGGTGATCCTTATGGGTCCCTTACAACTCAAGATATTCTATGATTCTAACAATTAATGAGACTGAAGCCTCCCAGCTGCTGTTGATCTAGTCCATAACTAAATTCACTCTTCCATGTCCTACCAGTTCTTCCAAGCTGCTTCTGGAAAAGCGAGAGAGTGTGTTAGTCAATCACACCATTTGGTAGGGAAATGCACAGTCCTGTCTGTCTGTAATCTCCACATCACAGGAATAGCAAAACACTCTCCCATCTTATCTGCAGACCAAAGTCTGACATTAGTCCCATGCTGGCCTGGGCCCTCAAAGCTCTGCTGGATTCCCAGGGGTTTTCTGCCTGAGAGATGATTGATTAATCCCCATCCATCTAACAGAAGGTCACCAGCTCACTCCATGCTCTCCTGAATACTGTGCAATCACAGGATTCAATTTAAAGTTTCTAAGGACAAGCAATTGGCTCCTCAGACCTGATCTACGAAACAGTAGGGTGCTCAGCTAAAGAATAAAGGAGAAGCAGGAGAGGGCATTTCAGGAGCCTATTGCTAATGAGTGAACCATCTGTCTGTCTTCTTTGTGAAAATTAGCTATTTACTCTGACATTTTCTTTTCCCCAAACAGTTTTTCTGCTGATGACCTTATTATTTTAAAGTAATGTAATCTAATTTTAATGCTAGTACTTGTCAGAATTATTTTAAAAAGCAATAATGATAACTGTAGCTATCCTAGTGAGCAGAAAAATAAAAATGTACGATGCCTCTGAGAGAAAAGGTGCAAGTCYCACCACAAACAAGCCTCGCTGGTGATAATTATACTCATTATTCAGAAAGAAAACCATGGCCAGCTGTGAAATGAGTGACCAACACTGAATTTTTCGTATGGGATCATTCTTCCATCACAAATGAAAAAAAGATGCTGAAAAAAAAAAAAAAAAAAAAAAAGAAGATTCACTGTTGGCAAATGCATAACATAAATACATAAGCTAAGATGGACTCTCCCTGGTCTGCCTTACCCAAATTATGTCTCTCAAAGGAATGTGTCCATTTCAGGACTGCAGACTGTCCTTGAATTGCCTCTAAATGTGAGCACCATTTTAGCAGAAATGTCAGAAGAGGATACAGAGACTAATCGAGTTGTCCATCCATCTTCCGGTATCACATCTCTGCTGCAGACACCACCAGCTGCTTCACAGAAATGGGCAAAAAGCYTGATGGTAAGTTAACAGGGATAGTCTTCCAAGCCAGGAAGTCTCCTCCTTATTCTTACTAGCTATAGATTAGTTTCAGAACTCAAATATGAAATTTTGTGGCTCTTTCAGGACTTCCCTTCACAGTAGTTTTTTGGGGCCTTTTTGGCCTGTTTTCAAGCAGTGCCATTACAATCCTAAATCTGAGCAGCTAAGCATTGCCYAGGCACTTCTAGCAAACAAGAATATTGCAAAATGTAAAATATCCTGAGTAAACCAAATTTTAAAATKACATCAGAGCTCATGTGAGTGGTTACTCTCCCTTTTATCTCTTGTCTCAAATCAGCAAGCATGGGCCAATTGAGACCTCAAAAATGAAGTCACAGGGAAGGCAGTTTCTTTGGATGGGCAGATAGAACTTGATAGTATCTCTCCAACCACTTTTTGATATTAATTTTAATCTCAGTTGACCCTGTATTTCTTTGTGTGTGGTTTTATACCAGGTGAAGAACACTGCATTTTGATTMATATTTTTTACTTTTGATGAGGCAAGCATTTACCCCAAATGAGCACTTTGCTAAGGAGCTTTGTCAGCAGCAGCATTTTCTGATATTTAAACTGAAGTTTGACAGACTTAGGGAGTGAAAGGAGAGATTTATTGGGAAAGGACTGATACATCCTGCTGCTGTGAATGTCTTGCAAGTACACAAAGCTCATAATTACATGTGACCCCTCTTTCTTCAGCCTGATGCCATTCCCATCAGCCTTTGAGATGCCTCTGACATACAACAAAAAGAGAGATAATGAGCCCTGAGCTAGTACTAACCTAACACCTTCGGGGTGCACACCAGCCRCCAGAGATCAGCAGCAGAATAACAGAACAACTAAATAACAGCAGAATGTACAAATCAAAGTGGTAAAAGAGCTATATCTCTTTTAATAATTTCTCTTTAATGAGTGCCATCCTAAGAGGAAGAAGCTGGTCATGTCTGGCTTGTACAATGTGCTAAAGCACTGCATAAAGCTAACAAAAAGCAAAATCCTTCTTAAATCAATAAACAAAAGATATACAAAAAAGGAACTCTTAAGGGAAATCAAACTGGAACAAGCTTCTCTTTTGATGGTAAAGATTGAGTGATTCTTGCTTATCTGGTGGTTTATCTAAGTCACCTTGAGTATGTCCACTGGTCTCTAAAGGCACCATGGACAAACAGCTCCAAGCAAGGCTGCTTCACTAAAAGGGGACTTTGAAAACATGTTGCTAGCATTCATCTGTTCCTCATTACTCCAAGATAATATTAAATCTGAACAGATCTGGAAAATTGTACCTCCTACACAGACATTTTTTCCTCCTTATTGTCTTTCCAAGTCCTGAAAATGAGGCTGAAGGCGTGAACAGCTGCAATACTGGAAGCTACAAATATGCTGCATATACAGTAGCAATGCTGGAATAACCAGAGCATGGTGCTACACTTTTTTCAAGAGGAAGAATTTCAAGAGTGAACTGGTAAAGCAGATTTTCCTGCTCTTCTAATAAAAGTGACTGCTCCAGGGCCATGTGTTCATCAAACAACAGGACACATATTTCTGGTTTTACAATCTAGTAGAAGATGCTAAAGGCCTAAAACCTCCACAGTAACTCAGAGTATGTCTCAATGYCTCTATTCTGAGTTTTCCCTTCTGGGAACATTAAAATCATGATAATTTGGTTTATTTTTATTTGCATTAAGTGATGAACCCAAGTGTAATTGATGGCATTGCAACATGAAAAGGAAGACTTAGGACAGCCTACTGGCATCCACTACCAGATTGCTCATTTTATTTGGCCTGAGAGTGACTGACCTGGGAATATAAAAGCTATTGTAATAAAAAAGCTACACCTCAAAAAATGAAAAAATTAAAGGACAAAAAATAAAGGTACAAGGTCATCTGACTAAAGGCTTTATCACAATAAGCATAGACACCCGGAGAGGATCAGAGAAATGACAAGGGGTGGAGGAACCCAAGTGACTGAATCAGTGAAATCAGAGCATGACAAAGGACATTATTAAACTCCTCTACCTAGAGTGAAACCCATGAAGAGCTGAGGGAAAGAAATGTTCTTCTTGGGCTTCCATGCAGAATATGAGGGTTACTGCCTTAAGGGACATAGGGTTAACTGTGGAATGTAGGAGGAAGGAAATCTGTGACTGGTGTAAAACTTATCCAGTTGGCAGCCTGTCACTGTAGGAAATGCTGTATTTTGCAGATCTGGTTAAAGTGGGCAGAGAAATAAAATTAGGGAGAGAGATGGTGCAACTAGACAGTCCTTACACTTATTTTCTTTTTCTAGTTGACATTGCTTATATATCTCCATTCATGGGCAAAGTCATAAAGTACATAATGGCTGTATGTCCTCTATACCATACACCTGCATATTTTATTTATAAGGCTGAATAAAACCGCACAGATGCTTTTACTTATTGATTACAGTCTTTACTGGCTGTGTTCAATTTCACTTCAGCATCTCTTTTTGACATTAATGGGCTGTAGTCAGGCTCACCTATTCCACACTCACATTGAGCAAAAGACCTCACCATGTAAGTTTCCAGGAATAAGAATTTGTTCAGAGAAAAAGGATGAATGGGAATCACATGCCTGTTTCCAAAACTGAAAATCCCATCCTGAAGCTTCTGACATTCTGGACAGGAACCCAACAAAATCTAAGATTACTTCAAGCCATGAATGTCAGCTTACAGAGGGACTGTGAATCAAGAATTGTTCCTATGGATTCAGAAAAATACACAGCTTCAAAGGACTAATTTAATCCCTCTTCATGTAATTCACCAGTATAGCCAGAACTATATGAMGAGTCACAGGAACTTAACCCATTCTGGCTTGAAATTACACTTTCAATGGAGAACACTAGGTGCAAATGAAAAATGTCTGGAACAACCTCTACCAGAATGTAAAAAGCAACTGAACAGAAGACAAAAAACAGGGGTTATTTTATTTTTAAATCTCATTACTATTGTGCAGGAGGCCAGCATGAAACTTCTTAGTTTGCAGAAGTATATCATAATCACTAAATTAAGAGAGTCTTAAGGAGGAGAGTCTTAAGGAGAACAATGCTGCAGCCATGTTAGAGGAGAAAACTGGAAGTGAAGAGACTGCAAAYGTTGCTTGTCCTTTCACAGGTGGCAATATCTTCTCCTGACTCGTGCATATGYAGGAGACCTGCCCACAGTCTAAGTCTATGCAGGAGCTTCCCAGGAAGACCTTATTACAATCTCTTTCCGTGCATGCCCATAAACAAGTTTGTCTCCCTGGCATAGGTCTTTTACATTATATTTATGCTCCRCTGCATGTCTCAGGAAAACACCAGAGGGTTTATCAGTACTAAAATTTCGGATCTACTACAGCCAATGATTCAGAAAATTACTCATTATCTTTTAAAACAGTTAATGWAAGCCTCACTTTTAAACTGTACATTCTTTATAACAGAGAACTTGTCTTCTGTCTTTTCTGTGAAGTATTTGGGATATTTTTGGGCCTCATAAAATTATAATAACACCCTCACAATCAAGGTAATAAAACTTGGCATTTTAAAATGGTGTCTCTTATTGAAAAAATGTTTCATAAAATTTGGACATACCTGCCTCTAACTAGAAGTTTAAATTATAATCAAAAAATGTTTCTACTTTGACACTTCTTGATTTCACCTCTTTCTACTTTTAAACAGGTTCTCACTTTAAATCAGACTTTCAGAGGAAAAAATCGCTTCAAGTTTAAATCTTCTAAGTCTTTGCTTTCAACTCTCCCTTATGACAAAAACACCATGGAAATAATGCAAATGTCAGCCTCCTTGCCATAGGTCAGAACCAGAAAAATGTGAAAGTCTTCRTTTTTTATATAATACTCCTTCTGTCTGCTACATACATTAACATTTACGATGGAAAATGTTGAAGACCTCCCACCTCCAGTTGTTCAAGAATTTCTTGTTTAGCATCCACAGCAGACTGTAACAGATTTGCTGGAATACGCATCTCTGCATCCTCAGATGAATGCTCCGTGTGTTTGCAAAGGTCTACGAGATGGGCATGCCAGAAAGTCAAGCCTGTTAGCAGCTCCAGACAGTTCTCCCTGGAGTTTCTGTGTGCCTCTAATACACACCTCAGTCTTCACCCAGAGAAGACCACATGTAACTTCTCTGCATACAGCCAGAACCTGTGCAGTGGATCAAAAGGGCCTTGTGGTTGATATCAGTAATTTCCTGCTATTCCATACCCTTGAATATTAAGGAATAGCCTCCAAGGAAGTTCAAAACTTTAGTTTTTCTGCCTTTCTCAACATTTTGGTAAAGAACTCCCCATATCACCTTTTGCATCTGGCAGTTCAATTCCCGCAGAGCACAATGAATGTGAGTCACAAGTACACACACAAAGCATACCAAATTCCTGAGGAACAAMAARATTGCATCTCTCCACGAACCTGATGAATCTTTGCAAATCAGAGGTTAAASCCCCTTTGTCTGACTAGACTTAAATGGATTTGTGTGATGGGAGGCACACACTTTCTTCTCAGGTAGATTTCAACTTCCAGGTCATTCATGGCATCACCTATCCCATGACATGTGCAAGGGCTCCTAAAACAGTCCTACCCCCAAAGACGACCACAAGGCTAATTTCAAGAGTGCCATTGTTCCCAAGTCCCCATCGAGTACTAAGAGAAGTGGTTCCTGCCTGAGCTTGGGCCTGTTTTGTGTTCAAACAGCAATGCTGCTCCAAGCCTGGTGCTGCTAGCTAACAGAGCAATCCTTCAGGAAGGGCAGAATTAGAAGAAGGACACGATGGATGCTGCCTTTGCAGGGATGGGTGCATAGCTGCTTCCCAGGGGTGCCACGCAGTTTGGGCTCAGGAGTGGCTTTGGGCCACAGGGTTCCCAAATCCCTGTTCCCAACCCAGCAGGTATGCAGTCCCACACAAGCACCATCCCAGTGAACCTGGGTGAGGGGACTCTGGCTCCCAGCAGGAGCAGGAGCATGTGTACAGGCACTGAGAGGTGGSAAAGTAGGTCAGTTGCATCTCCTGAATGCTATAAAATAAGTTTTAAAAAGTCTCCTGGGTTGAACTTTCCCAGCAGTGCTGAGGTAGCATGGGATTAGTTCTTGTCCTCATCTGAGCTCCTCAGCAGTGGCACCAACCTGCRCACACAGCACCTGGTCTGTCGAATTCCTTCCTTCCAATTCAGCACTTGGTCTGTAGAATTCCTTCCTTCCTTCCAATTCCCACCTGCGTGAGAGCAACTCCTGTACTCTGGTCATACTTACTGCTCCAGTTTTTTCTACAGTGTACTGATAAATGTAAAAGGGCACCAATAGATTTTATATAACTTCTGCCCAAAGGATGTGAAATTTTGGAGGACATTTTTAAATATGTTTCAGTGAACAAAGAAAAGGACTACACAAATTCCTGCATGGAGTTTGACCCTTGCTAGATTCACCTTCTCCAATCCCAGCAGAAAAAGCRATGCCCAATGGGCTGTGCTGAGCTCTGTCCTACCGTGTCCCTCTCTCCATGTCCTRGAGAAGGAGGCTGCCTGAGTCTGGCATGGAGTGGCAGCTCTTCCCTTGCACCAGCCCAGAGCCCAAATCCCCCCACAATGCTGCAGCCCACAAGTGACTACAGATCTGTTATGCAGCTGTTCCTTCACATACTACCCACACAAATCCTGGTGCTCCGACTTTGCGTCACTAAATCCTATTTTATTACAGTCAGGATCAAGTTTACTCATCCATGATGGCACTGTAAACCTTGCTAAAAAGACTTCTTAAAACCATGCACCATCTAAAAACTGGACTCTCAGGTTTCTTAGAAAATCTGTAATATTTTCTTTCCTTCACTTGCCTTTGGAGAAAATATTAAAAGTAAAGGCCTTTCAGTTGAATTACTGAGTAGATGTTGATCTGGCAATTTCCATTAAAAACAATTCCATAAGTAAGCAGCAAGATGATATAGCCTACTGTCATTTATTTTGTCAGAGAAAAATTGCACAAGCAATTGCATTATTACAATGGACTATTTTTAATTAAAGTTCCTGAGGAGAAGATAGGCATCAACTAAGAAAAACCACCCATGTCTGGAAGCTATATTGAGGATAAAAAAATGAAAAGCCAAAACACATAGAGAAATGGACATTTGACATTTGAATGAGGATTTCTAATAGCTCAGAGGAAGGAAGAGTATGAAACTGGAGTTTCAATTTAGGGCCARTTCAAACATAATCCCTTCTGTTAGGGATTTGGGGCTGTGAAGCTTCTCAACTTCAACGAGTATGCTTTACTCTAGGTTATGTATGTCAGACTGGCAGACACCTGCATGCTCCCTTTGAGAAGCAAGCTGGGGATGATCACTGACAGTGCCTGAAAGAAGAACATTCTGTAGAAAATCTCTTCAAGCTAATGGGACCCCAGGTAAATCTCAAATTAAATGCATACTTAAATTCTAAATCAAACGTTGTCTTCATTCCTAAAACTGGTGGTAATATTTGCACTTGTATGACAGGTCTGGTTGCTCACTTTATACAGATGCATGCCTAGTCTCCTTTGAGTCTTCCTAAATCCTTGCCCTTCAGTGATAATCATGTAGCAGTGAGATTCACAGACTGGTGACTTGTTTACGCTGCCTACCCAACAAGTTATTCTGTAATAGCTTCTGCCTCCGGCAACTCTCTGTGCCAGTAGAAAAAGTCACTTTGTCTTAGACTGGGGAAGCAAAGTCAGCAGCCAAAACACTTTTCCTACAGTAAACACCAAGGAAAAATGATGGGGATTTAAAGATTCCTGTCAAGAGCTGTGATTTGGAGGGCAGCCAGTGAAAGGGTACCCAACATAGACAGTAACTCTTCAGGCACACACATATATTACAATTCTAATCAGAAAACCAAAATAAAATACAAAGCTGCTTTCAAACATATCCCTGAAGATACTACTGTAACAGCAGTTAAAGAGCAAGAATCCATTGCATAGTAGTTAGGCCTTGAAGCCCAATGCCCATCCCTACTCAAGAGATCAGGAATAAACAGACAACAGGTAGCATATGTTTTAAAGAATCCTGTGCCTTGCTTTCTCCCATCAGTAGACCTGGAGCAAATCACACAGATAAAATAACTCCATGATATAATTTCCTGAAATTACAATGAGGGTTCCTGTCTAAAAACTTTTAGATGGCCCCAAACACATTACTAAATATCAGTAAACACTCTGAAATGCCTTCTTTTCATTTTTGTGATTATGAAAGAGCTACTAGCACTCAAAGCAGTTATACTGGCTAAAAATTTGTTTAAGATTRCTCAAAGTCCTTGTATATACAACAGCACTGCACATTCATGAATTTTTTTTTCTCAAGGACTGTTTTGTTTATTGCATCTGTAATAGCAACCAGTGCTACTTTAAATAAATTTTTAGCATATTTTTTCTTTATTTATCTTTTCTCACTACTGTTTAAATCCCCCTGGAACTCCGTGGAAACAGTCCTCAAGCTCGATGGCATTAGCAGCGAATCTGCCTTGCCTGCAAGGAGTCTCAGGCTGACATTAGATACAGCTCCCTGGATGTGGCTCACCAGCAGTTTGCATGTGGCTGCTCCCTGCCACACCCAAACATGGAAACAAGGCATCAGTCACTGTTTACAACCCTGCCAGAAATGCTGTAAACATAATGASATCATCACAGGAAATTCACATGGTAAAAAAACAGGGAATGGAATTAATAATACAAACAGAGGAATGCTTCCAAGCAAATAGACTTCATGTGAAATAAAAAAAGAGGGACAGTGTTTTCCAACCTCTGCTGCACCAAAGAAGAAACCTCAATTGCAAATTAAAATCAGAGTGCTTGTATTTCATTAAGGTTAGAAAGAAAATTCTGTCTGCCCTCTGATAGCTGTTTGTGCCAGCCAAAAGTGAATTTATGGCATAATTGAAATGACATTCTTTTTCTGCTACTCACTTGCTTCTGATGAGCATCATTATGCTGAAGTAATTTATCATGCTTTATATCTGAAAGAGCTGTTCTCTTTCGACAATCCTAGCCTTTGTRCCATCACTCTCTAAAAATCTGGGCATTATAATTTCCTTCCTCCTTTTCCTTCTCTTTCCTGAAAACTCTGCTGACAATTGTGAGACAAAATACAGAGCGTGCACACAATCCCAGATAACTATTAAATCCTCTGAGAATTAAGACATACTTTGACWGACACAGGTGAATTTTCACTTTGAGTCTTTAGCTCCAGTGTCCCTCATCCAGCAAATCTCCAAAGAGGAGCAGAAGAGAGACAGCCACCTGCAGCTGGTGTTTCTGTAGGTAGGCAAGCAGCTGCCCCAGGTGCACAGCAGATCAGGTGACTGCTCTGCAGGAGGAATATTTGTACATGTAGCTTAGCAAAGAAAGGAAAGGAGATATTTTCTTTTCCATTCTGCCTGGCAGATGAATGAATTATCCCCTACCAAARGCAGAAGATGGTGGATCAGCTGGTGCCCTCAGATGTGCAGTTGCAAGAGTTGTGCTACCTCTGCTTATCATAGCAGARAGCAGCCAACCCATGCCAAGGAATACAGTTGGTCAGCAGAACATTTTTGTTACTGCTGTTTACAAACAAGCCCCATTCCATGCTGAGATTTCAGCACTGGCAATCAAAAGGTACATTAAAGATTTACCTTGAAGGYTTGATTGACCAMACAGCAAGCCCCAGATACTGATTTAAACAGTTCTGTTCTTGCTGATTTGCAAGAACAGAAATACCTTTTAAACTTTTAACYGCTCAACTTCACCTAGGTGAGACTTTAGTTCATTGCCTGTTGCCACAATGCTGAACTGACAGTCTGGAGTTAACAAAATGCTACTACATAAGGGGAAAAGGGATGGTGTGGTTGCTGGATCCCACACCCTACGGGCAGGAGTAGGCACTACACCACAAGACTCTAGTAAAAGGATGTTTTAGCTAACTTTTGAGAGTATCCACAGTTGCCAGATACTGAAGCCTTCAAATTTGGTTTGGCTGCATCCAAAACACCTTATTAAACCTCAGGCACTTGTTGGCTGGAGGACATAAAACCAAAATATTTGGTGCTTTGATGCATATGTATTAAAGGATTAACTAGGTCTGCAAGAATAATCAACAATTTGAGACAGAAAAAAATCTCTTTCCCTGGAAGTCTGCCTCTGGAGATAGCCACTGTTACCTGTGAAGGCTTGACTTGGCCTCACCACATAGCCAGCTTCTCTTCTAAGACTACACACAGAAATCAGAGCTTTGACTCCTCTCAAKGTCCAATTCCCTACCTCCAATCCCTTGTAAATATGTAAGTATTGTCATAAGTTTCTCCCATATTTAAAAATTCCTATGAACTGAATGCTAAACTCCTAGAAAGCTTAACATGGACATATTTTTCCCTACCTGGGCAGTAATGGGATATTTTACTTTTCGTTTCATCATCTCAGTCTCCAAGGCTGTGTTTGTAACACACACTCAGCCATGATTGAAAAGAATAATTCTAATTAAAGAATGAAAACAAAGTAAAAAGCCAAAGTTATTACCCCATGAAGTTAAAAAAAAAAATAAAAATTGATATCTACTCACTTCTGGTCAAATTCTCTATCTCCTGTCACAGAGGAAAAGATAAATTGTCACTGCTATGCATGTCATACTGGGAGAGACTGACTACCTGGCTGTAATAGTTAGGAGTGTTGTTAAAAAAACCCCTAAATGCACAGTCACTAATGATTTCATTGTGGTTCATCTTTCATGTGAAAATAATAGTCAGTACTTTAATGGAGAAAACAGAAGCTCAATAAATCCTTAATGATGCCGAGTCTCTTTTATGCTAGCAGTTTTACATGGCAAAAACAATTCTTGGAAATGTCAACCTGCCAATCTGGTTTAAGGTTTTAAACCTTTATTATGAATTTCAGAGGTAGACTAGAAATATTTMTGTTAATGGCTTTGTTTGAAATGTCTTGATTATGGATAATCAGGTATGAGCAGTAGATTCTTGCAATACAAGAAGCCCCTGAATAGAAAATTAAAGCTAAATCAACATTATCTCAAGGCTTTCTATTCCTCATTCCTCATCACAAGGTTCCAAGTGGTTACTGCCACATCCTCCTCACCCAGCAGGTCTTCATATGAAACAGAGGTAAAATGAGCCTTTGCTGGTGGGCGATTTATCCGAGCTATTTCCTGTCCTGAATGCCCAAGAGGAAATCTCATATTCTTCCCCTTCTCCTCTCTGAGCTGCCAAGAAAAACCCATCTCCAGCAGCTCAGAGCAAGAGCTAGAGCGTCCAAGTGAGAAACTAAATCAGTTGCAGACGAGGAAAGGGAAGAAAAGGTGGCTTAGATTTTTAAAGCCCAGATTATATACATTGAAGAACCGGTGCATTTAATTAGTGCTCTTGTCTCCTTCAATTGTGTCTGCTGATGACCTAGAGTAAAGGTGCCAGGATCCAATCAACACCCCCATTTAAAACCAGTTAACAGACTGTCAGGTTTAGTTGTGAAAATGTCTTTATTAGTAACTGGTTTTAGCGAATCCTGGAAAGCACTGTCACTCTTTATACACTGAGAATTACATGCTGGTTGGTTGAGAAAACGGAAGCCTTCAGGAAGGCATTTCTTTTCCCTCTCTCTTGATTTGTATTCACAGTGAAAAATCATGCAGTAGCATGACAAAGATCTTTCTTTCAATACCAGACTCTTTGAAGAAGTATAGTATTTCTTGTGGAGCATTACGTTGTGGATACCTGTGGTATATTGTGTCCAAAGCCTTCCTCTTCCTCTTACTTTTAAGGARAGCATCCGTGAAGACACAAAGTATGTGTGAAATGTCCATATCCAAATTGCTCAACCCCCAAAGGCTCCCTCTTCCTTCACGTTGACTAAGAAAATCACTGTCAAATTTTCTCCTGATCATCTTGTAGCACAGAAACAACAATGCTGAAGTTGTCCACAGTGTTTATTCATACCAGCTCAGAAGGACAGCAATTCATGCAATGTTTCTGGTTTTTCCAACAGCCTGAGAGCACAAAACCATGTTCAATAAAAGGCAGCTGCAGGAGTGCCAATGGCTCATCTTCCTGTGCAGAACCACAARAACTCTTTCCATTTTTTACATTCTCCCCCCAAAAGAATACACAATTTCTTACATATGGTTATTTTTGTAAGAGTTGGGTCCAAGAGAAGCAAGAGACATCTCTGAATTTGTGTTATTTAAATTACAGTCTCCCGTATGGCTGTGTGAACTGGTGGACTATTCATTCAAACAAAACTGAACAGATGCAAAACTTCACCCCAGAGTGAAATCAACGCTGTAGGATAAAAMCCATTTTGTTTGGTTTTTTGCACTTACTACAGTCAGGCCCAGAATGGAAGTGACAAGTTATCCCACCATGGGAATGTTCTCACAGTATTTTCAGGGAGATTGAGAGCAGGTGGAGCCACAAATAGTAGAAAAAGCTTCCTGTTTAAATATTTTTTTTCTTGCCCGAAGTCCTGACCTAGGGGAGCAGCTTTTGGCAGCAGCTGTAAAGTAACTTTCCAAATAGTGTAGCTCAGCCCTCAGCACCAGAGACTGCTGTCCCAAGGTGTGTCTGAAGTCCTGCACGTCTCAGCTGCCCCTAACCTCAAGGGCTGGTTTGCATATACTGGAGAATTTTGTGTTCAGCTTAGCATCCATATCTGAAAAATGCTGAGGAAAAACATAAGGTGAAGAAGAGAAGAAAGGAACAGAAGGTGAGAGAATCCCACCAAGGAGGGACCTGTAGAAGGGGAGAGAGGAAAGCTGATCTGTTTGCTATCGAAGGAGATAGAGGACACCAAAAGGGATTTCTTTTAAGGAAATCATCCCTAATTTCTTTTTCCTTTCTCTTGTGAAGGTAATCCAGAAACTGTAGTCACATACCCTGACAGCTCACTACAAGAGTGGAGAACATAGTAACTATCATTCTATAATTTTGATTCATGATGGTCAAAGTACAACAATTAGTGGTTTTAATACAATGGTCAAGGAAGCTCCTTTCAACAAGCGATTCCCACCCTTTCACATCCTTATAAGTAATGTAGGACCTACATTTCAGTTCCCCCCCAAGCTATTCTGGGAACCTTCCCCTATAATTGCCCATAGTTTATGATACCTGTGGCAGTATGTGCTACAACTTCTGGTTTGGGAATAATCAACAAATCAGTAAATTAATCACAAAAGACACGTAAGTATGCAATGGAAAAGCAGAAGGATTCCTATAGAAAGGAGGACTTTGGGAATGACCAAGCTGTCAGCCTCGCCTGTGTGCCTGGAAAGAGCATGGAACAGATCCTCCCAGAAGCTATGCTAAGGCACACGGAGGACAGAGAAGTGATTTGAGACATCCAGCATGCCTTTACCAAGAGCAGGTCCTGCGTGAGCAACCTGATGGTCTTCCACTGACTCCAGAAGTGAGCAAGGGAAGGGTTAGCCCAGATTATAACACGGCAAGAATGATAACCTATGCATTTTCTCCAAGGAAATCTTTCCCAAACTGGAGGGGGGAAGGGGCTGCTTGAATTTGCTTTCTAGAGGGATCCCCCAAATTTGCCCCAAACCAGGACTCCCACAGAGGTGGTCGATGCCCCATTCATAGAAACATTGAAGGTCAGACAGGAGCTCTGAACAACCTGATCTAGTTGAAGATGTCCCTGTTCATTGAATGTGGGTTGGATGACATTTAAAGATCCCTCTATTTAATGAAGGACCAGATTCTTGAAAACTGAAAGAAGAGATGAACAAAACAAATCCTTAATTCTTTTTTATAGAAAAATATATGAAAAACATTAACAAGGAAAACAATTTAAAGGTTTGCAGATTTGCATTTCCTTTACAACTGTTTCATCATTTAATAACTTTATTCCCTCCTCCATCCCTTCAAAGTCTTTTGTTTTGACACCACTGAACTCAGGATGGGAATTTATCCCGAGCTCCGCACRCAGCGACAATGAGGTGAGCTGCCTTCACCAATCTCTGCACAAGACCCACTTTCTCTTGGCACAGCTGACTGAGGCAAGAGCACGCTGAAGAGATTGGACTGTAACTATTTTGGAGTGATCCCTGAGAAAGAGCCTTAAATAGACCAATACGTCCATCTGTCAGTCTCAGATGGATCCTTGCGCTTCTTCTGCCCACGTAGGCATTATGCTGATGTCCCTAAATGTCAGCACAGCTTACCCTCCCCAGCTCTGGCTACTGTTGATGGAGCAAGACCTAAAATTTGGGTAGGAATATCTTGTCATTTTTGTATTCATTTTGGCTAGAGCTTCCATCTTGTGACAAAATATACAGTAAAGAGAAAAGGAAACACAGAAATCACAAGTAGTGTACCCATTCAAGGCAGACTGTCATTTTCTAGAATGAATGAACCACCATGACGGGCACTTAAAGAAAATTCAGGCTTTCTCAGACCAAGGCACATCAAACCCAAACCCAAATCAAGCGAAGGCTTTGCCATGCCTCCTCCCACAGAACAGATACTGTCTCYCCATCAGGCATTTTTCAGCAGGATGAGTGAAAGAACAGGGTGAAAAAACACCTTAACCTTGCAGTGAGCTCCCAGCTGATTTAACTGCTGGCAAAACCAGTGGGGGTGTGGGGATCACTCCTGTAGGGATGAGAAAAGAGGCTGAAATACTGCACACACCACAGCTTTGGCGTGGGTTGGGTTTGAAAAAGAGCAAGATAGGTGAAAGTATCCTCATCTGTGGCCCAAAGAAACAGGTTATTTACCGAGAGCAGCAAAATGCGCTGATTATAAATTGCTTGAAGAGTCACAACTGCAGATTTCCACTTCCTAACCACTTAAACCCTTTTCCTGACCTACTTGCACCAGCTGACTCCATTTTTCCCTTTCAGAGAAATGGAGAACTTCTTGACAGATCCAGGCAATGCGTGGCACTCTGCCGAGCTGGGCTGCCTTTCAGCCAGCAAGGCTCTGGGCAGTGGAGCCAGGCTTACCTGCACAGTGCCAGGCATGGAGAAGGAGGAAAGTCCAGTGCCGTGGCATGTGGCAATGGAAAACTTGCCAAGACGGTCAGGTCTTTGCCCCTCATTCATCCTCTGACAGCTTGAGTAGTGCAATGTTAATAATTCATAAGTTATCTCTGCAATAAGTTACGTTCTCCTTTTAAAAATAGAGCTAGAGAAGCAAGTCTAAATAATTAATTTCAGAAGAAAAACAATCAAGCAACCCTTTCAAAGAAGGACAAAAATCAATAGCTCTGACTTTTTTTCACCTTGCTAAGCATTTCCGGAAAATACCGTCCCCACGGATGACAGTGCCCCAGTGTGACACATATTCCTAAGTGCAGCATCATCACAGCAAAAACCACAGGCAATCTGCAAAATTTGTTTAGAATCTATGCATCTCACAAAGCTCCTCTTCTCACCCTGACAGACTGCCTCTCCCTCTTTTCCATCCTGCTACCCAGCGTTCCAGATGCTGGGATGAAATTACCGGTGATGTGAGACGAAAACATTTGGCGCCGGCTCACCTGGAGCCAGCCAAAGGGCAGGGAAGCTGTGCCTCCYAGGAGTGGTGGCACTGAGCTGCCCACTGATGCCAGCTCTGCACTGAGCACCAAATGAAGGGAGCTTCTTTACAGATTTGCACACCTTTTCTCCTTCAGCTGGAACTCCCTGATATGCACAAGGCTACATTCACTTGGGATCTGTGCTGGCTCCTCTGAGCCCTGGGAGGAAAGCAGGGAGGGCAGGGCATGAGATATCTCTGGAACTACAATGCCCTGGTTCACCTCCACCCCAAACACTGCATGACACTTCCCACAGGAACAGCTGTCAGATGGTTGCTGATCTGAATTAGTTTCACCGGAGAGTGGAATGGCAAGGGATATACCTAATCAACTTCAGCATGCATTTAGCTGTGGATACTCCAGCTTTAAATCACAGCTTCTGTTCAMAGAAACAGCAGCATGCTGTGGCAGTTTACTTCTCCTGAAACAAAGYCTTGTCCATACCTTGGCAAGGAAAACAATGGGTACTGTCTTCACCTAGGACTTTTGCCCCARTTGAAACACAATTTAGAATATGGAGAGCATGCACTTATTTTTCCCCCAGAACAGCACTTGAAGGATTTGCTACGAACATTTTGCAAGGGTTTGCTGAAGAAAAGCTTTAATTATGTTAGGATATATTAAGGGAAGGAAGGAATGAAAAGAAAAGAAGGTATTTTTCAAATGAAAATGTCACAGAGACTACAGTTTGTTTGCACTGTCACTGCTGAAGCCCATGTGACAGAACAGCAGGATTATTTTTGGTARCTGGGTGGAGGATGGGGAGACTGATACACTACTTGAACTTCTCCATGCCAGTCTCTGCTATTGAAAAAGTTACCAAAAGTCTTCTGCTATGTAGTAAGAAAAATGAATTATTAACGGAGCACAGAGAAATTTAATTTATCATACCAAGAAGGTTTCCTTATAGCTAACCAGTATCTAGACAGTCATGCAGCTATGGTAGGTCATTTTTCCTGATGTAAATGCCATCACCTAAACATAATTTCTCCATATGCAAAGGCCAGTTGTGGTTCTTCAAAGTACTTGGGAGTAATGAAGGGGGTGAGTCAGCAGCAGCCCAGGCCTGGAATGAGAAACTCAGGTTGAGTAACAGAAGAGTGGGGATTTTGCATGAGACAGATCTCTGGATCTGATCAGCAGAATCATTGTTACTTTATCTCAAAATCACTCACTTCAAAAAYTATCATAGGATTTGGAAGCAGCGTCAGATGATTGCTGGCCAGTCTGGACAAATAGCAAATACATAGAAAATAAAGACTAATCAGAGCTTGSTGGCAACTTATTTGTTAAATTATAAATCTTAATTCCAGATGCAGATACTGCTCAGGGAGGGCATTTATAACATAAGAGACTGGCACAAAATATTTGGAAAATGTAAGGGGTCCTTGGGTTTGAAGATATTTTTATATTTCTAAAAAGAAATGTRGACAGAGCATTAGAAGATGTATAATACAATAACTTAAAAAAAAATCATGCTACTGAGTTTGCTTCCTAGCTACTGTGTTTTTTGAGTCCAGAGAGATCCATTCCCATGCATGGCCTCCTACTAAGAAGGAGCAGAACATTTTACTCTCTGTACAGCTCCTGAAATGCCATAACAAGTATAAATCCCTCACTGTGGGTAGGTACCAATTTATTATTTATCACAGTGAAAAAAAAGATATTGGAGACAAAATGGTGCTGCAGTAAAACTTTCATTCAGTTAATGGGTTTAGTTATGATTATTGCTTAGGACTTCATTACTTAAAGCTGTCACAAGCATTAAATTCTAAACAGGATTATTGAGTCAACATATTGTTCTTGCTTAGTCCTTTTAGTGTTACTTAAATCCTGTCCTGTTTCTYATAAATTTCCCTTCAGGTAAACTCACTGATAGCTAAAAAAGGTAATGTATTACAAAAATCAAGGAATTTTCACAGTATATCCCTACTTCTGTGAGTAGATTTCCTTTGAAAAATGTCTGGAAAACATTATGTGCCACTTTAATAAATATGTATAAAATCCTGGCTAATGAAAACATAGGGTAATGTTTCATGCAAACAAGTGTGTTTTCACCAAAAATAATTTCTTTAGCACTAGGGTACCACTTCACACCAGATCTGTATTTTTATCAGAGCAAAAAGAGGGAAATCTGCTTTCAGCTTGGGATAATCACACTTTACACACATGCAGCATGTGTTTTGTCCTACTTACAAGGTTCATGGCAATGAAAATCACTGTCACACTCAGCTCCAGATTTCACACACAGCAGCCTCCAGATTTCATTTTGCTGTGTTATGCTTATAAAGCTGAATTCTTCTATGAGCAAAATGCATTTCACCTCTCTTGATGTTAAACAGACTACTGCACTTGCACTTTGGAGCAAAGCTTGTCTCAAAATAATATGTCTGAAAGACTTTTCAACTTATCTTGTATATTTCTATCCTTCTTATAAGGTTTTGAATGTAGGTTTTCACTCTGTTATACAAATACTTTAACAGAAAATTTTCTTTGACTGTTAAAAGCAGCAGTTCTTGAAGAGTGCCTCAAAAATAAGGTGCTGCAGGGGAGGAACAGAGAATAAGCTTAGGCATTACACCATCCAAAGCAAGTAAAGCTCTTGGATGAAAGAGCATTTGTAGAAGTCACTGTCCTAAAAAGCCCACAGGTAACCTGGGAAAACCCATTTACAGTAGGTGCTGGTTCTCATCTCAGTCAGTGTCCTGAAGAGACACTTTGGAGGCATTACTATGGGCCAGAGGTCTTGTAATTCTTTCCTCTTAAGCAGAAATGAATGGAAACAGGATTTCTTGCCTTTTTCCTCTACCCTTATTTATAAGAACATCACTGAATGTGAGCTGCAGCCATGGCCCTCCATCACCTGGAAGTGTTCCTGAGTGAAGATGCCCAGGGAACAGCACCTGGGTCTCTGACAGTCCCAACAACCTGAAGGGCTTGAAGCATTTCAACTGAAGTTAGGAGCTGGCCAAGAAAACTTCAGTGTCACTTGGGAGGCTGCTGCTACAGCAGAGGTCCTTGCAAGACAGAAAGGAACATCTGTGGTTGCTGCCCCTCTGGTCCTTCTGCTTTCAGTAGCCATAAGAAAGACTGTCACCTGCTCACTACTGCCAACACACAACCAGTAAATTTCTTCCCAGTAAACCCCTTTCTTCCCAGTTACACAATTCTCATTCATTTCTTGCTAGCCTATTTCACAGTACTCACATCAAATCTCCCAGCAGCTGCTGCCCCTGACCTTATTCCTCCCCTCTCTTTGTCTGCTCTGATGGGGCTGCCCATCCCCAGCAGTGTTAGTGCTGCCACAGCTCTGCCTCGTTCTCCACCCTGGCTCACCACACCAAATCCAAGACAAAGGACATGGGAAAATACACATTTAGCAGCTGCAAACAAGCAACCAACTCATTCTCTCCTCAGGGGGAACAGGAGCTGGTCCCATGCCATCTCAGTGCTTTTCTTCAATAAGTAGCTGAAATGGTTTGTTCTTCCCCAGGTATGGAGYTTTCAGAGACAGGATTACTCTGAAAGGTACTGCTGGCAGGGGAATTAATGATCACTGAWCATAAAGGCACCCAACTCTTGCCAAGCATGTTTTCCTAGTTGTTTCTACTTAGCCTAAATACAGACCACCCTTTTGCKAAGTATCTTTCTTGAGAAAGTATAAGGAAGAAGTTCCTTAAGGATGCCCTGGTAGCTCCAAAGAAATGAAGTTTGGGGTGAATCAGATGTCGAGTAGAGATGCTGAGTTCTYAAAGAAAATCCACTTGCTATTGTCAAGCCTTTGAGAAAAGTTCTGATTTGTAGATGCTCAGAAGAGAACTGGTAAGGGCTTTGCACTGCTGCAAAGGAAAGGAAACTTTGGAAAAAAATTGTTCYAAATGCTTTCTGGTTGATTGATTGAGAAAAATTCTTAATACACATCGATATTTCTCATGAGGTGCATTAGGATATTAGGAAGGGAGAAATGACAGCTGCAGGGATGTTGCTGAGGTAATTTGTTAGTGATGGAGTAATTTTTTTCTGTCCTGGCAGCCTGCTGACTCAAATGGCAATGTTAATAACCCAGACAACACGAGGAAAAAGCAAGCACGCCTTGGCAGGGATATGTGTTCTTATCAAGTCTGTGAGGGCACACAGCCTTTGCTTCCAGAGCTGTAAGGAGGAAGCAGCTTTGTTAAGTCACAGAAGATCCTAGCAAATTACTAGAAGGGGCAGGTCTCACAAATATCCCAGGATACGCTACAAAGAAATGTTCACAGCAGTAGGAAAACTCTGCAGCTMTGATGGAGTATGCCACAGAAAAAGGTATCAGAGGGTGGTGCAAAACCAGTTGAAATGTTCATAGTAAAAAGGACAGAAAGGGAAGATTTGAAAAATGAAAACTGAAAAAGTAGGTGAGTGTAATCATGGAAAAAATCAATGAACCACAGTGCTTCAGCAGATAGAGAAGACTGACACACAAAAACCCTTGCTACCTTGTCAGTAAAGTTAAAAAGAATTCGTTGAGAAAACACTATTAGCCAGTGAAAGAAGTATCTTCAAAAGAATCAGTGACAGTATTTCAGACAAGAGTAGCAGATGATGAACAGTGATAAACGAGTAAAATCTGAAAAATTTAGGAAGTATTATGGGAACTATATTATCTTTTGGCTAAGAGAACTGAAAGCAAAAAAGGAAGTACAGTGGTATGAGTAAGCAAAGTGAATGCCAGGATACTGATGAAGACATTCAGAGAAGAATGATGTCTAACTGGAAGATATCAGAATTGGACAAAATTCACAAGCATCCATTAAATATCTTTATCAACTCATATCTTAGCTCAAARCACAGGAAATGCAGCAAAAGGCTCCTGGATGGAGCACTTTCATGAAAAAAAAAAGAAAAAGACAAAGGGAAAGAAGGAGGCGGCGTCCTAAAAACCTGCAAGTGACTCACCAGTTATCTGAGAGCTCCTTAATGAAACAATCAGTGAAAATCAAAATTTTTTTTTTGATGGGGAGCATTTGGCAGATATTAGAGCAGAACAAGGGCCTAGATGTTGTTTTGATAGATTATGCAAAAGCTTCTGAAAGTGTGTCATGGAATGGGAATCCAGAAGCACCTGGGACTGGGGACGGAGGCGCATTAGTGGCAATTCACAGGGAGAGAGGGGAGA
>JACDOX010000056.1:703418-719771 GCA_014549065.1 Cardinalis cardinalis
GATTATTTTTCCAGTAAGAGGCACTGAGAAATATTATTTAGTGACAAGAGAGGAAAGTCTCTCTCATATGCATTAACAAAACAACTTGAAATTACATGGTCAGTAGGAGGCAAAAAAATTTCCCAGTAAAAACTGTAAGGCTTCTTTCTTAAGGAAATAAAAATTTTATTTAGATAGAACAAACCTATATACCCAAGAAGTCCTGTTGAAAATATCACAGGAGATCAAAACAGGTATTGGTGAAAAAACCACGAAAAAACAGCACTAAACATGATAAATGTTAGAAATTCTTCAAAAGATTATGATAAATACCAAAGGTGGCTTTAAAGAAAGAGTGTTTTCAGAGACATGTACAATTCCTAAAAGTATTTCAGCATGCAAAATACATTAAAGATAATCAACATATATGCCATCCACTGCAGTGAGAAATGGGAGCCAGGGGAATTGCATGGCACGCCGAAGCAGAAGCGAGCACTGAAKTAAGCAATAAATATGAACATAGACGGGAGAAAGCCTTTCTGTTGATCCAATGATAGAGAATAGTCAAAGATATTGCAGAGAATGAGCATATGGTTGCAGGAAGCTACATCRGAGAGTGAATACTGTCTAATTGGGTCTCAGGCAATGCTCCAGGACCAGAGAGGAAAATGCTCCTTGTAACTGTCAGCCCTTAGATAGACAAGATGCAGAGTCAGGGTGGATTGGGAAGAAGCTATATGGCTTTGGGGTCACTTTTGTCCTGATATATAAAGCACTAGCTTTCCACTGGCATGCCCATAWTATATTCCTTGCAGACATTAAATGTTCCTAAGGAGGCACCGCTTCTGGTAGTTATTTGAACACATCTTGAGTGAAGAATTTTTTTTTTTAGCAATGTCAACAACACTGCAAACACACTTATCTGACACAGGCGTAGCTGTGTTTCTCCAGCTTTTGGCTCATCTGTCCTTGTGTGACCTGCAAAGGACTCCAACCTCATCTTCTCACCTCCAGTGACCTTGTGAAATTGTGACTGCCAGAGAAACCACAACTTACGGCATGTGAAACCAGACAATCTCTACTACTACCACTACTACTACTTCATCTCATGATCCCTCTTGTGCCCTGCTTTATCTCCAGATCAGCATGAACACATCCCATCGTTCTACCTGCTATCTCTCCCTTTCCCTAGCTCCCCTCCAGCTTTTGCCTCTTACTGGCAAAGAATGCATGCAAAGTAAGGGTGCATTCACCTCATCTTGCAACCCAGCAGAGAGACAGCTGACTTAGCAGTGCTTCCCAGCACAGCTAGGCTGCAGCAATCTAAGCTGCAAGGTAAATCCAGCCTGGTTAGAGCCTTCAGCACTGCTGGACCATTTTTTCCCTCACTTCTCACCCACAATTTGGTTTTTGCTTGAACCCCAAGACCATCAAGCAGTACCCAGTGGACCTGCATGTTAATCAACAACAAGCAATAAATTAGGTACTGTTCATGAGATGGCATTTTTTTTACATAGCAGAGACTGCAGACCCTGTAACATGGTATCATGTCCCCATAGCACAGCATTCACAAATAACATTGAGAAAGGAGAAGAATAGCTAAAACATCAGGCAGACTTTATCTTTTGCGTCAGGTTCACAAGTAATCTAAGCAACACTGATATGTGTAGCAGCTGATGATCTGCTGTTAGGTACAAACACTCCAAAACTCCTGCACTGGACTACTCATAACTCCAACGCACAGAGACATTAAATAGGGACTGTCCTTATAAAACTGAGCCAGGCTTTGTGCCAGTTGACTCACAAGTAATGTTGGAAAGATTAAAATAACACATWATTGCACCAGCTCTCTAAATCTGACCAGGGCTCAGCGGATAAATGTCTTACCTCATTACTTTTAAATGCTCTATCTCAATCTGGTTTAAAACAGAGCAGGGGCTGTGAACTGCCAATCTGCTGTACTGCTAAGAGAACAGAAATACCACTGCAGATTGGGATGCAGGCTCCAGCAAAGAGCTGTGCTCAGTATTTGGCTTCCCTTTATGGTCCCCTGCTCCTCAGCTCACTTGCTTCCAAGGATCATCACTTCACTCAGTGTGACTGTGTGTCAGCACCAGTGGAAATGATCCCTTTTCTCAGGAGACAGCATTTCTGTGCCTGAAGTGCAATGTTATTTATACATCACAGACCCCATCCYGGCTGCCCAGCTCATGCTGATGGCTCCTCCACCACCACTGAGGAGTACCAGCCAGAACAGCAGCTTGCCTATCTGAGCCCTGCTCTCAGAGACAAGTCACGCACACTTCATTTGACTTTCAAGTAGGTGGAAGTCCCAGTCTGTGTAAAGAACAGCCAGAGCTAGCTGGAGTCAAATCAGAAAGAGTTTTGCTCCAGCAGGAAGAGAATTCTTGAGGAGACAGCTTAAAATGGGACAGAAGCYCTGTGAGAAGCCCCAGACAAGAAGTGGAGCATCACTCATCTCCATCTCTATTGATTCTAAATTACCGATGACGTATTTGGGACATATAACAAAGGAGACTTTGGGGCAATTGTACAAGCAATATCAGCAAGCACTCCATGTAAGATTTAGTCTAAGGCACCTCTGTGCCAAATTTCCATTCTAATCCCATGCTCTGCATGGTTTTTCTGACAATTGCTTACCTCTTTTAACTTGTCCAGCTCATTTTGCAGCGTCTGCTTGGATACTTCCACCTCAATGATTTGCTGCCGAAGGACTTCATTTTCATCTTCTGCTTTAACTCGTTTCTCCTCCACACTCTCCAGCTCATGGTGCAGTCTGACAGAAACATCTTTGGCTACCTGGACAAAAGAGCACAAATGCATGAGGATCATCCATGAGGAGCAACAGCTACGGTATGTCTCCTACTGTAAGAAGCATATCACAGCCCTAGACAGCCAAGAGATTTTTAATTCAATTATGACACTGTTGATGGAACACTCCAAGCCTTCCAAGTACGAAAAATGAATATTCATTTCTAATAAAGGAATCCAGAATGAAAATATATTTGATTACCCATCTCCAGCTCCCTCTCCACATTATGCTAAGGCAATGTCATGAGCAGCAGGAGGAAACAAGCAGGCACCAAAGCTGCCCATCAAAGTCCCAGCACATCACACAGATAAAGCCAAAGACAAGGAATTGTGCTGTAAAGYTGACGGGCCATCCATCAAATCAAATGCTGACTGTGTGCAGCAGTCACAGCCACACAAACTTGCTGCTCTAGCAGCAATCACAACTAGGCAAGAGTGATATGAAAGCACAGAAATATATGCTAGCTTAGGTTTTCTGAGTCCAGACTAAAAAGAATAGATATTTACTCCAAAAACATTTATAAAGGTGATACATCATACAACACAAGGAATTACGGAATTACAAGAAGTCAGTAATAAAAACACTCAATATCTCTTTCATTGAAATCTACGTACAAGATTTTTACTGAGTAATGTATCATTGCTATTGTTATAAGGTTATAATTTGGTTTCCATCATAAAAGAAAAAATGAGATCTGACATTTTAAAAGGTTTGATGACTTGATATGTTACTCTCATTTCCACTGCTGACAACAAATCATTCTACTTTCAGAAGGTTTTATATTTTGCACTTGTAAGTACAATATTCTTAATAATTCTAGTTGCAAGCAGTCCTCTCTACAGAAGATATTTTAGAAACAGCTGCAAGACAGCAATATCAAGAAAGATGACTAAAGCTAGATAAACAAAGCTTTACTTGGTCTTGATGGAAGCATTTCTGAAAGATACAAAAACTGTTTCAGTATGAATATAATTTTGACAGGTATTTGTATTTGTAGGGAATGCACATTTTGATTCTCTATCTGCCCTGCAAAAATATTACAACACTCTGTTCCTGTTACTAGTAACTCACTAGACACCAAGAAATGCAACTTAGACTAATTTTTTCCAGTTACTTTGCATAAGCAAGAAGTGAAAAGGAAGGAAACAACATGAACTGGAAAAAGCATATCAGGTTTTGTTTACACAGTGTTGCAAAGCTAAGGTTTTCAGTAAAGCCAGTAAATCAAGACCCTTTAAATCTTTCAAATGCAGAAATGTAACTTGACTGTATTTCTTTCATTTTGAATCTGAACACATGTTTTTTTACTCACTGACACATCTTTTTATGGCGATGAGCTGAATATTTGCTCTCCATCACAGCAGAAGGAAATTGGTTGTGACGTTTGGAGAACTACTGCTTGTTTCATGTGTCGCCCTCACTTCCATTGCAGAGAGCCACATCACAGTCTGCTCTCTTTTGCTGTGAATATGAATCTCTCAACCCACCTTTAAATCTTGTTCCAGGCTCCTAATGAGCTCTCCATCCACATGGCCTGTTTGTGCAACTTTCAAGCTTTTCTGTTCTGCTTTCCTGAGACGATATTGCAGAATGCGGCAATTCTTGTTCGCCCGGTCCAGCTCTCGCCGGAGCTCCTGCAGCTGGTAAACATCTTCCTCTAAATAGCTGTCACGCATTTCTTCCATCTCAGCCCGAAGTTCATCCAGCTCATCCTGTGAGAAGTCAAAACAGTGCTCCATCATACCTCTAAATCTCACCCATGGGAGCAAAATAGGAAACATGCTCGCTAGGATACCACATTAATGAAATGATACAGATTGCAACACGCAGCTCCAGAAGCCACAGGAACAGAAGTTTTAACCCAACACTGAGTAATTATGCTGAACTAAATTAATGAATACTTGTCATATTTCTTTCAACTGCTTTGATAATTAAAAACAAACCAGATGCTTATGTCTCCTGAAACTGGTAACCTTCATTTTACCATCTCAAGTTAAAACTAAAACTGCACAATACTTTACCACCATTTGAACTGATGCCTTGCTTTACTTAGACTACAGTAAACCTACTTAACCAAGCACCTCAACATCTCTGTGTGGTGTGCCTTTTTAACAACCAACACCTCCTAAAAATGAAATTTTTAAGAAAAAAAGAGTCCCTGACACGAAATACTGAAATGCTTCACATGGAAATGCTGTTCCATCTGAGCCTAACACTGGGCACTGGCTTAATGACACATGGATTGTGTGCAGGAGAAGGTGGGGTTTTGTTGTGTGCACACACATCTCAATAAGAGGACCATAGGAGCAAAACAATATTTTCCCATGTATTCCCATGTGCCCACGGGAATAACCTGCTGGTTCTTTTCTGGCATCATGAACTGTCCCAGTTCCACGTTGTACCATGTGTAGCACTTGCTCTCTAAAGTCAGATTAGAGATTTACAGCTGAACAGGATAAGCTCTATCATTGCCATTTGTTTAATACCTGCGTGACTGAAGCTCCAAAGCTAGAACTGTTGTAAAGGTCTTCCAGGCAGAGGAGTACAAACTATTAAACTACTGCATGAGAGAAAAAAAATATGATTCTCCAAACTGGACAAACTTGAGAGGAAAAAAAACCAAGAAAAATAGGCAGGAGGAGAATATTTGAAATTAACTAATTATTTTTTAATTGGTTTCCATAAAATTGTATTTGATATTATAAAAAACAAATTTTCTGCAGAAAATTTTGCTTAAATAAGATTCCAGGAGAACTCATACTGGGGCTGGCTGAACTGTAACCCCACTTTAGATCTGTAAATCACTCTTGTAATACCAAGGATGGCTGGAGATTATTTCACACTTGAAATTCCAAGGGTGGCCAGAGAATATTTCACACTTGTCTCGGGTGGAGAGGGCACTGCTATGAAGTCAGTACCCTTGACAAAGCCCCCCCTGCCCCTGGCTGAACCATCCCTGTCCAGTTCCTGCAAGAACACATCTGCCCATACTCTCCTGGCAGTCCTCTCAACCATACCCATGCCCTTCCCATGGCATAACCAGACTGACATATTAATCTTGCTTCATTGGAGCTTTGATAACCAATGCAGGGCAGATCCTGTCCCTGAGCACAGTCCTGACCAAAGGAAGAGGGTTGATGGGTTCTTTAGCCTTGTCAGTTGTGTTAGAATTACAGTGTTATTCTTACCAAAATCCCATCCATGTATAAAAACTCCAGTATTTATACAGCTATGGTTTAATTTCAGTTAGTTGAGCCAGCATAAATTTTGGGTACACACAAGGCCTGTTATTTCCAAAATTACAGCTCTGGGCTCACCAGTGAGGCTTTGCTCCACCGGCACAGCCCACTCAGGACCCTACACTGTTCTCCCTAGATGCTCTGAAAGGACAGAGGAGTTTTCTCATAAGCCCACTATGTCCCTGTACATTCTCAATATGTTCAGATTTCTGCTGCAGAAGCATCCAGTCCTACAGTGTCTCTGGGACAGGGGCAGGATCAGGATATTTAAGTGGATGGATAAACTCAAGGGTTACTCCCCAGTGATCTGGATCGTGCTCACACCATACACTGTCTGAAAAGGAGTAGTGTAAGCCCAGTCATTGAGGTTACCCTTGCAGCAATAACATCCTCACAAGTTCCAAATACATTAACTAAGCACAAACAGCTGACTTAAATGAAGCAAATGAGCTCTGCAGACCAAACCCAGCAGGATTATTTCAAAACAATTTAGGGTCCATGCTCTATCTACTCCTCCTCAGGACACAGCCAGATACTCTGGCCAGTTTACAGCCAGCACACTGGTGAAGTTTTGATAAATGATGTATATTTTTAAAAAGAAGAACATAGCAATGCAGGCTTGATTGGATTGGGAACGAGACCTGCTTTTCTTTTCTGTGTACACACTTACCACTACGCTTCACATTTATAGACACTTTGAAGAGGTAAAGTAAAAGTTTACCCAGTGAAGATAAGAAATGCAGAAGAAAATGTCAAGGTTTCAGAAACTGATTAGAGAGTAGCAGTGGCTTTTGAACCTAAGAAAAGGAGTACACTTGTGCATTATCAGCTTATTATTGAGGTATTTTGGCTAAGGTACTTGTACCAAAAGTAGTCTTTACCAGTCAGAGCTAACACAGCCCTATGGAATGAACAGGACCAGGGTTATTTCTTAAGGGWTGTCTGCAGACTCAGGTGTTGAATTTACCTCAACTAGATTTAAGTTCAATTAACTTTTTAATGTCATCTTCAGAATGCTAATATTAGATTTGTAATTAGGTTGTAAATTAAAATTTGGAAACACAAATCCACAATAAAGAAAAACAACTGTCATCAACAAATTAATGGGACCTGGTTTATAATCTACTGTTTACATTTRAGAACTAAGCAATGGCTTTCATGTATAAAGTAGCCTGCAATTATAATGTCATTGCTCATCTCTTAAACTTCCTTCTTATCTTTATCAGGTTTTGTTAGTAGTAAATTTTGCTGGTTTCTAAAGACAAATAATAAACAATATTTGATTTCAAAGCATTTATTGCAACCAAATTTGGAAAGTGAACTTCACATAATTTTAAACAACCAAATCCCTGAAACATTCATCCCATTGAAACTGAATATTTCCAAATCCCATCTGTGAGCAAGAGAGTTCTCCCAGTTGTAAAAGTCCCTCTGTCTCTGTTGGAGGCTTCGATCCAATGTCTTTCCTTACAACAAAGAAGTTCCTCAAAGAGTTGCAAGCATTGGCATGAGTTATGTTTTAGGAGATACGACTGTCTTTAATCTCCTGGTAAACCAAAGGTTTCTCAATCTCTCTTACTAGCACAACTATGACTTTGCAAGTCAGTGTTGTGGGGTTTTATTTTGCTTTGTTGGTTTGGTTCTATTTCTGTTTTGGGTTTTTTGGGGGGGTTTTGTTTTGTTGTTTTTTTCCTTTTTTTGGTTTGGTTTTTTTTTTTTTTTTTTTTNTGCTTGCCTCTGGCTTTGGTTATAAATACAAAGTTTGTCTTTTTCTAGTGTAATTTTGCAGATAAATTGAAATGTAGAATACAAGGAAGGAAACTGTATTTTAAAATCTCACACAGTTCTCCTCTCTGATACTTTTTGACTGACACAGTTTCTTTTCCACAATTAATTTCTTTTCTACTTTCAAAATTTTCACATGGAAATCAAATTGTATCCTGACTTCTTGTATTTAGAGATACAGCMCCCTTTGGATGAGCCTTAAAACAAGGCAACATGAGGCCACAAACAGTTTTGACTGTATAAGGAGCAGAATCCTTACAGTACAGGCTGCATGCAGAATCAGCCCATATTCTGCTGTATTGCTGCAGCGCTTGGGGCTTGAACCTATGTAGACTGTCCAGTCCAGAGAGGAAAAGAACCAGATTAAATCAGACAGATTAAATCTTTTTGAATAGCAACATGAAGTCCTATTATTATATAATAAATATATAGAGAGGAACATGTCATCTCTGGAAAATCTGGCTCAGATTTTGTATGTCAGTCAGCACACAATTATGGATACTGGGATAACCTTTAACTAAACCATAAAAGTTTAACTTTAGTTACAATAAAGACACAATCTTGCTTTCAATACAGGCCACAAGGCCAGTGACAAGGGTGTAGATGCTTTCATTTCTTAACAGTTTATTCTCCTTGACAAGTACTTGTGATTCTGCTGTGGACACTGAAAGTATACAGTGAAAGAGCCTAAGTCAGAACTGTTAAAATAGCACCTGGAAAATCAGAACAGCTTTAACTCTTCCTCTAAAGTGATCCATGCACAGAAAATGAAGGAAGGTAAGTTAAATACCCATGGAAGGGGAAATTACAACTGAAACTATGATGGTCGTACTTACTAAACTGGCAAACTACTGCTTTGAAGGAAAACATGTCAATCATGTTTTGTGAAATCAAAGGTAAATGCAGCAAAGCCAAACTTCTCAGAGTGGTGGTTTGCAAAAAAAGGGATGCTCTGGCTGCAAGGTAGATGGAAATAACAGATAAGCCAAACCCTCGACTTTATTAAAATCTATTGTTCTTACTACTCTTATTATTGTGAGTTAGAATTAAAGCTCTTTCTCTCAGGAAGTATTGACCTCCATACTGTAGACTTTAATATTGTAAAACTGAAGAAAGAGATCAGAATAGGCACTTAAAAGTAATTAAAACAAACAGGCAAGAAAGCAGCCATCCCTCTTTGTTCATCTACAAATGGAGACCTGCTCCCTTCTTGAAACAGGGAGGACCTGCTCCAGCACTCCAAAGTGGCAATTGAAACTGGGAGGTAAGTGCTGGCATCAGAAGCTTCACTTTGCTCTGCATTCCTGAAGGGGATGAAAGCCTCCTCTCGATCCCTTTTAATTTAATGGTAATTATGCTATTACTTTCAGTAAGAACAGCACGAGGCAGAGTGTCCTGCAAGAAGGAATGTTGTTTAGGAAAAGCTAAAACACTTTTCTTTCCCTATGTCACTCCGGTCATCAGAAAAAATGAACGRAAGTGTGTTTTCTAACTGGCAGCTCTTTCCAAATTTGCAGTAGAAATCCAAGTTGCACCAGCTCCTGAGCCTTTCAGCTTGTGGTTTCACTTGGCCCAGATGAGTTCCTAAAGGCCAGCTCTTTGGGGTCTCATAGGAAGCACCCATCTGAGGGYCACAGGGTGGCTGGATGGACTCAGGACCACACGCACACAATGCAAACAGTGCAAACAGCCTCTCTGCTTGCAGGAGTCCCCGGGACTGCAGTGCAAAACCAACAGAACCAGGATTCCCCATTCGCCTGTCAGTGTGCCAAGCCAATGTGAACTGGCTGAAAAGGGGAAAGCCTTGTGTGCARCTTCCATCACTGTGCAGCCCAAATACATACTGATAGGTCATTTTCTGTCTGTACTGTGCAAATTAAACACTTGCCTGTCAGAAGAGAAGCCATTATCTCATTAATACCTTTACTGATGTCATGCTTGTTTATTATTGATTTAATTACAATGAAGTATAATTAAGAACAAATTATAGGAATATGCCTTGTTTATTAATCTTAAAAAAAAAAAGAGAGAGAGAGAGAAAGAGAGAGAAAAGGTCAGGCCATGCAGCTATTACACTGAGTAAMCCATACTCATCTGAGTCATTCCCACAGAAATGACCAGGAATATTTGCATAACTTATGGGCTCTGTCCACCCKGCCAGTCTGGTTATGATCTGTAACAAGGTTTAAAAACTATTTTTCCAATCATCTCCACCAACTGCATGCTCATTCTGTCCACAGAGCATGCAAGAAACAGATTCTTTCTGAAATAAAACAGAGACCTACACCCTGTAGGTGCATCAAGATGCAYTCCAGCATGCCTTAAATGCACTCCATTACTTGAGTCCTCTGGACAGCTTTAAAACATCTGCATGATGGGGATGTTTGTTTCAAGGGGCCAGACTAAATGCAGTCCAAAGCAAGACCACTAAACTGGAAATAAATACAGAGGAAGGGTCATCCTCAGCACGTGCATTTAGGTCAGCCTGCTGATCTACCTCCACTGAGATTAATTACTGCCTAAAATAAAAAAGCTCTTATCTCAGAGCCATTAAATAGTTGAACRCAACCATGAGTCAAAAAAAAAGCTGGAAATTATTATTAGGGAGAAATTATGTGCAAAAAACCAGCATAAAAGACACATGAATACTGAATTCATTAGTCTGTGAATACAGCTATACACACTGGCAAAGTCTTTAGGTTCCAGTGAGTTAAAACACATCAGTATGCAGAAGTGTTATATTAAGTTGAAAATACCTGCAAACTRCGAAGACAAAAACACACAAAAACACTAAATTGTGTAGTACTGMAGAAAATGCAAACGAATCAGGAAATTCAATTGTCTATGTAAAAGATATGTCTGTTAATTGACCCAAAAGTCATATTTACAAATTTTGTCAGTACCATTTTCTAAATAGAATGTTATTTAATATAAATTAAAACAAATCAGGGGAGAGTGGGGAAGTGAGGAAGAGTGGCAATTACAGGGGATAGCTGCTATTGCACTGGAGAATCCAGAGCTTCTAGAAAATCCTTGATAAATCTAAGATTCCCRAACTGTGATTTTACATAATCTCTGTTTTCATGTTTTAAATATCTCAAACCATCTATATGTAGGAGATGCTGTGCTGCTGCTAAGGAATATACACATCCCCCACAGCACTTCACAGCAGAATTGCAGCAGGGATAAATATGCTCTGAAAGGCTTTGATTGGGAAGAAAGYAACAACCATTATTTTTGCCTCTTGCAAAATATGTTAATGAACCCAAAGTCCCTGGGCCCCTGATGTTATTATTTAGCTCTCAAATCAGACTACTTTACAAGTCATGCACCAATCCAACGTGGTCTGTAGCTTGTGCACAAAACCAAGATGTGAATTGAAAAGTCATAGGACCGTGAACACCTGTTGACTCAAGGGCTGGTTAAACTTTGCAGGATCTGAGAGCAGCATCTGGCAGCTTTTCTGCTTCATTCAAGCATTAGACACAGTATTGTTCCGACACATTCTTGACCGGGGCTCCTGAAGCCTCTGGAGCACTCATCAATGGCAACATCAATAGCATTTCTTGACGGCCACSGAGTCAAACCTGGCGCATCACACGGCTCATCCCCTCCAGGCAGGCTGCCAGGACTCAGCTGGAGCTAGCAAGACACATGGCCTGGCTATTCTTCCCCCAAAGTGACATCCTCCTCGGCAGCTGACCGTCCCTCTAGCTGAGCCCAGCCACCTGGGGTCTGTGCCCCGGGCAGGGTTGTCACCTTCCATTCTCTCCGGACCGCCACTATCCAGGTGGGAAAAGCAGCACGTCAAGCAGAGATGTGMGATGGGCTTTATCCTGCTAACCCTGGCAACCCTCACTAAATGGGAAAAAACTGGTGCCGTCACTGTGCATCATTTTTGCTCTGCAAAACCCTTTGACATCCACAAMTCCCTGCAGGTTAATAAAAGAAGCGGTGGAATTACTCCCCCTGAGTTCAGCGCAAGGCTGCAACTCAAAGAGCTACAGTTTCGAGTGAGTAAAGAAACACAATGTAACCTCCTATGACACACGTTGTGATTTTAAACAAAAATGAACATAGTTTAGATGCATCAGAGTGGAATATAGGGCCTGCAGTGGTCCCTTAGTCAATTTATATCCAGAATATGTCACGGTTACAAATGAATACAGAAAGAAAAAAAGACAAAGCAAGACAAAAAAAGAYAGTTATCTAATAAATCCAAGATAGTATATTGTCTGTGCTAATCCACACTGCAGCAGCATTTCCAGCATATTGAACTTGTACAACACAGGTACAAAGAGAAGGGCAGGTAAAGAAAAGCACAGCAAGCACCAGGTTTATTTTAAGGGCTGTAGGAAGTGTCACGCCTCGTGTAGGAGGCGGCTTTCACATTAGGGCCATGAAGGGTGCAAAGAGAAAAGGGGCGTGTGTTGTGACTAAAGCACCACTGCTGTTTCTGCTAGCACATTTATTTAATTAACACAGTCTTAACTAAAGCTGGGCTGAGACAAAGAGAAAACATCTCTAATTGCTAAAATTTGGGCCCTCTTCCTTTAGATTCCTCACACTTCAGAGGGCTCTACACCACAAAGAGTTTCATTCCAAGTTTCCCAAGGACTTGCATGGTGAATGACACTTCTCCATGTGCTGGACACTTTAAAGCAAACTTGAAAATCAACCACTTGTGTGGGCAGTGTTTTGCTACTACTAACAGGACTGATGAGCAATAACTAAAACTTTATTTACTACCAGCAGTTAYCAAGGATCTCCTGGCCCTGCAGAGTCAGGCACCATGACAAAATTTCTCTTTTTAGACATCAACAACTAAGTGATATATTTTAAAATGCTGCTGTAGTATTACAGTCTTCCCCCACAGGTAGCTGAAATAAGGTCATGCAAGGAATACATGAAACTGAAATCAGTGATGAAACAGAGGTAGTAGAAGAGAGGCTTCTCAGTGTAAACACATCTCCTCATGCACTTCACCTACASGCGTAGCTTTGCAGCTAGTTAGCTATGGCTAGAGCCAAATTCTWATCTAGGGTAAAGTCCTGGAAATACGTAAGGTGGAAACTTGATCMCAAGTTAAAATCTGGCTCATGGTTTAAGAAGTCTGAGATGTTTGCAGAAGCAGCAGCTTCCTCTGCATTCTGGGAGACTTTCTAGTACTTAGTGTGTAGAAACAAAAACAAATTATTGAGTTTGTTCTGGTTTTTTCTTTCTGATAATACTTTAATCTCTAGTAATCTTTAGCAACAAGTCTGTGTGTGTGTATCTTCTATAACCTGTGTTACAGACACATGAAAGATACATGAAAGATACATGAAAGACCTTCCTACGTGAAAGACAAAATTCCCTGAAAAAGATTTTCCTATGTGCACTTAGGGCTGCACTCCAGCTGTAGGGAGGGAAAAGGAGGAGTGAAAATCACAAAATTTGGCTTGTGGCCATGCTCAGGAAATTAACAGTTTCTTCTGGGATTTATCTAATCATTTGTCTATTTACAGTTGACAGCATCCCTGTTATCCCTYAGCCCCCTCTGGAGAAACACAGCTCACTCCAATGCCAACCAAGAGAACTGCATTGTAAAAAACACATGGAACAAACCCACAAGTAAACAACTCAGACAGTGATGTGGTTTTAATTTGCAGACTTTTTTAGARGTTTTCCTAGGAAAGGCGAATGATGTTTGGGAACTCTCCTGACAATTTTTGCACCACTGGGCTGTTTCCAGCCATTTTGAGAAAGGAGCAGAACTGAGACCTCACACCCTAAGGTGGCCAAGCAAAGCAGACAATGTTCATTTCCCTCAGAAGAGGCAATGGTGTTAGCTCATGACTTTCCAGGCACCAGGACATGCCCACCAAAGAAACCAGTCTGTATTATCCTACCAGACTCCGAAATACTTATAATGAGACAAAATCACAATCTGAATCAAAAAAAAAGTGTGAGGAAACAACTGCTGTAGATGATGAAGACATCAAGGTGAAAGGTCTGAAGACATTGTTGCACAGGGTGAAAAATTTGGAATGAAGCAGAATAAAGTTCTTCACCTAAGACCTGCCATTGTCAAGTAGGTCCCATGATCACAGGGTTCCTCAGGTGGTACACACACACAAGAGTCTGTCCTAGACAATTCAAACACTTTTCCCCCCCCCAGTTTCCCACAGTTAAAAATCACTTTCAGTATAAAGAAAGAGAGCTTGACACACATTTTGTAATGGGTTTAAGTGTATAATACTCATATACTTGTTCAAATCCTGTAATGCAAAGAGATGCTCTTTGACATAATGACTTCTAATGGCAGTGCCAGTTAGCTACTCCTTAAGCAATTCCCATTATCAATTCTGATTTCACTACATCTCCTCTTGCTTCTAGGCTGTCAAATAAAACAGAAGCTTGTGATAAAGGTTCTCTGTGCTGCTCATCTTTTTATAGACTATTACATTTCCCTASCACACTCGAGTTTCCCATCCACTGAGTGCCATAAAAGCTTTGCTACAAGTCAATAATGTTTATTGGTCTGGTTTTGTATTATCCTTTTCTAGATGACCAGCAGTGCCCACAGTATTTCAGGTACACTCACTGACCAGTGTAACAGCTACAGTTCTATAAAATATTGCCAGACTTTCTTAGTTAGTCTCTGTTCAGTTCCCACTGTAATCTAACAATTTTTGCAGATTTTCATTTCTCCTTCTCTCATGATGCTCCCAAGTTAACRCAACACGCTTAAACAGAAAAGTGCATACTTATTCCCTACAAGTGCTTAAGATTTTGAATATTAAGATTTATTTAACATCTTCTGCCTTAATTTTTTTCACACGTTCCTCGGGGGTTAACTTTATTATTAAGTTCTGTCTGATCTTTGCTGGACTTGACTTAAGCTAGAAAAACTTAATGTCATCTGAAAATTTTGCTGTATCATTGCTCRTTCCTTTTTCCAGTTCACTAAGCAGCACCAGACCTGGCAAAGAACCTTGCAGCACCCCTGCTGTTACCCTTTTGCTGYGCTGAATATTGTTTCATGTACCTTAGCCAAAACTCCTTAACGAGCCTAGCCTGTATCTTTATCACTCTTGTTTCCCAAGGTTATACACAAAACTGCAGCTCTTATTTGAGTAAGAATCCTAGATTTACATGGATTTCCATGGTTATTTTGCTTGACAACAGGGAGTTCCAAATATCAGGGAACAAAGATTGTTTTCACCAGAGGCAGAGTCAAACAGTGGCTGTGGTTACAGGATTATCTCAGTTTATCTTATTTATAGATCTTTATGGATGCAGCTTCTTTGCTCTGCCAAAAGATCAGATTGTAAGTACAAGTCCAACTAAAGGTTTCCACAGGTCAACCCTGCTCAGAGCTCGCCTGAATTTAGCTTTCCTGTTTCTCTGAGGATGGATTCCTACTGATACACTTTTCTACCTGTACAAGGATGCAATGACACTTTTTTCTTGCTGCTCTTGTTGTTCTATTAGTACTTCACAGCGARTGGCTTCACTTTCCACTGATAAAGTAATAATCAGAGCACATAATGCTGTCATCCTTTCCACATCAAATGAGGGAACCTGTTCCTTTGGCTTTTCCTAAAGGGTGATACTGAGTAAAACAGTTCCTGGAAAGCAAAGTTCTGCTAACCAGTAGAGTGTTTGCGGTGCTTTAGAAAGAGTCGGGGTTTGTTGAGCTACCACCACGTCAACCAAACGCAGCATTGCCACAGTACATGTTGCATCGGGCTGACGTTCATCCAGCGCCCACAAATCGGGCTTTGCAGGGAGCCGCGATCATTCCCTTAAGTCCCTTAACTGTCCTTAAGCCGCGGCGCGGTCCCGCTTCGTGGGGGCGGGGGAGGAGGGGGCCGAGGCTCCCGGCTGGCTCTCCCTGCCCCTATTTCTCTCCTGCGGGTAAAATTTAGCATTTGSTCCAGGGGGGGCGGGGGTCCCATGGGAAGCGACTCCAGGCAGCGTGAATATTCTTCCCCCCTTCCAAGCGCGCTCCCCGCATTCCCGGGCAGGAGGGGGCCGCGTTTCTGCCGCTGCCGCCTCCTTCCCTTCCCTTCCGATCCCTGCCGCGGGCGATGCTCACCTTGAGGTACTCGTTCTCCGAGCGCAGCTCCTCCACCTCCCGCTGCAGCTCCTCCGGGGCTGCCGGCGGCGGCTCCCCGCGGCTCGGGGCTCTCCCCCCGCCCGTGGCCGCAGGCAGCGCATCCCCGCGGGAGCCGAGGGCCGCCGGAGCTCCGCGCCCGGGGCCGGGGCCGGCGCGGGGCTGTTCGGCGGCGGGATGAGCGGCGGGATGAGCGGCGGGCTGCTCCCGTTCCCGGTCGCTGGAGCCGGTGCCGGACTCGGCGTCGCTGCTGGCGGCCGGGGCCAGGCGCTGCTCGTCGGAGAGCGGCTCGGAGGGGCAGTCGGAGAGGTCGGAGCTGCTGTCCGTGTGGCCGACGCGGGCCAGCGCCGCCGCCGCATGGCCGCTGCCSGCCGCGGCTCCCCGCTTCGCCTTCCTGCCCTTGCCGGGCGGCGGGG